>JAAAWM010009933.1:0-31056 GCA_036873465.1 Thinopyrum obtusiflorum
GTAGGATTTTGAGTTGAGCATCACATGGAAATTTTTCCTTAGTATTTTCTCGACCCCCTTTAACAGTACGGTGTTTCCTATGACTCAAGAAAGAGAAAATGAAACTACGAAAACAAAAGTCTTCACGCTTCATGTTACTCAAGTGAATACCAAGTCTTCAAGGTCACACCAATTTCTTCACTTTCAAAGTCTTCAGAAAGTCTTCAGAATATCAAAGTCTTCAGTCGAAGAACTTCATTTTTAGGGGTCGACTTTCTCTGTAAACATCAAACTCCTCATAGACTTATACACCTGTGTACACTCACAAACGCATCAGTTACTTAACCTATAAGTCTTCAATACACCAAAATCACTAAGGGGCACTAGATGCACTTACAGCAGCCTCTGAGGCGGGGTCTATCCACCCGTCCCCGAACGATGCAATCTGCACCTGGATTTTGGGTCGGAGCTCCAGCAGGCGCGATATCCCGAGTATTGTCCGACAGCAGGTCTAAGCCATGCTCGTCGTGACTATTCGGTGCTCCTAGCGTAGGCTCAAATCCGTCGAAGATCAAGTCTCCGCGGATATCGGCCATGTAGTTCAAGTTTCCGAACCTAACCTGATGGCCAGGGGCGTAGCTGTCGATCTGCTCCAGATGGACGAACGAATTGGCCCACAGTGCGGAGCCGCCGAACACGAAGATCTGTCCGGGGAGAAAAGTCTCACCCTGAACCGCGTTGTTGTTGATGATTGAAGGTGCCATAGAGCCTTGCACCGATGACATAGAGGAACTCTCAATGAAAGCACCAATGTCGGTGTCAAAACCGGCGGATCTCGGGTAGGGGGTCCCGATCTGTGCGTCTAAGGCTAATGGTAACAGGAGGCAAGGGACACGATGTTTTACCCAGGTTCGGGCCCTCTCGATGGAGGTAAAACCCTACTTCATGCTTGAGTAAGACCAATCTCAGTGACGGTCCACAGTTCGCTGTTCTTTGCATGAGGCGCTTCCTCATCATGGCCTTCCACTTGGGATAGTCATGACCGTCAAAGATAGGGCATGTCACTTTCTTCATACCTGCGGTCGACATAACTAAAACTCTAGGCGGTTAAACCAAAATCACACAGAACAAGGGAGTACCTTGCTCTGATACCAATTGAAAGTGCGTTATATCGACTAGAGGGGGGGTGAATAGGCGATTTTTATGAATTCTTCACTAAGGAATTTGCTGGTGAGGAAATTCCTTAGCGAAGAACTACTTGCAGCGGAATAAGTACTCAGAAGTAAACATAACAGGATACAAACATAGTCATCATGATGAAATGAAGACTAGCACAGAGTACGGAAAGCGTAAACACAGGATAACAAGATGAAGACAGACAGACTAAAGAAATTGAACTGAGGAATTTGTGAAAGTCTTCAGTCAAAGTCTTCAAGCATAGATATGAACAACATTCAACACAGTAATGAGGAAATGAAAGAGTTGAGGAAATAGAACCAGTCAGTTGGTGAAGACAATGATTTGGTAAACTAGTTCCAACTACTATCTCAGTTGTACGTCTGGTTGGAGCGGCTGAGTATTTAAACTCGAGGACACACAGTCCCGGACACCCAGTCTCTGAGCCGCAACTCAGGACACCCAGTCCTCACCGTATTCTCCTTGAACTAAGACCACGCAGGCCTCGTCCAATCACTCGTGGTAAGTCTTCAGGTGACTTCCAAACCTTCACAGACTTGGTCACTCGGCGATCCACAATTTCTCTTGGATGCTCTAGACCTTGATGCCTAACCGTCTGGAAGAAGCACAGTCTTCAAAGGTAACAAGCGTTGGATCCACACAGGATCAATTTCTTCAGTGATGCTCAATCACTTTGGGTTTGTGGGTGTTTGGTTTTGGATTTTCCTCACTTGATGATTTTCGCTCAAAGTCCTCGGAGGATGGGTTGCTCTCAAATGACAAGTGTCAAGTTCTCTCGGAGCAGCCAACCAGCTAGTGGTTGTGGGGGGCGGCTATTTATAGCCTAGGGAGCAGCCCGACATGATAAGACATAAATGCCCTTCAATGATATGACCGTTAGGTGGACAGGATATTTTGGACAGCTGGCGCGCAGCACAACAACGGTCGGAAATTTGACTCTCAAATTCCTCAGGGCTATCATGTTCCTCACTGTGTAGGCAATTCGCACTGGCGAATTCCTAAGTCCTCAGTCAGGGCAAAGTCATCAGTGACCAGAAGAACTGCGTCTCTGTCACTGAAGAATTTGACTGAACTGTATGAGATTTCCAATGGCTTCACTCGAAGGGATTGGTAGGTGGGGGGGGGGGGGGGGGGGGGGGGGGGGGGGGGGGGGGGGGGGGGGGGGGGGGGGGGGGGGGGGGGGGGGGGGGGGGGGGGGGGGGGGGGGGGGGGGGGGGGGGGGGGGGGGGGGGGGGGGGGGGGGGGGGGGGGGGGGGGGGGGGGGGGGGGGGGGGGGGGGGGGGGGGGGGGGGGGGGGGGGGGGGGGGGGGGGGGGGGGGGGGGGGGGGGGGGGGGGGGGGGGGGGGGGGGGGGGGGGGGGGGGGGGGGGGGGGGGGGGGGGGGGGGGGGGGGGGGGGGGGGGGGGGGGGGGGGGGGGGGGGGGGGGGGGGGGGGGGGGGGGGGGGGGGGGGGGGGGGGGGGGGGGGGGGGGGGGGGGGGGGGGGGGGGGGGGGGGGGGGGGGGGGGGGGGGGGGGGGGGGGGGGGGGGGGGGGGGGGGGGGGGGGGGGGGGGGGGGGGGGGGGGGGGGGGGGGGGGGGGGGGGGGGGGGGGGGGGGGGGGGGGGGGGGGGGGGGGGGGGGGGGGGGGGGGGGGGGGGGGGGGGGGGGGGGGGGGGGGGGGGGGGGGGGGGGGGGGGGGGGGGGGGGGGGGGGGGGGGGGGGGGGGGGGGGGGGGGGGGGGGGGGGGGGGGGGGGGGGGGGGGGGGGGGGGGGGGGGGGGGGGGGGGGGGGGGGGGGGGGGGGGGGGGGGGGGGGGGGGGGGGGGGGGGGGGGGGGGGGGGGGGGGGGGGGGGGGGGGGGGGGGGGGGGGGGGGGGGGGGGGGGGGGGGGGGGGGGGGGGGGGGGGGGGGGGGGGGGGGGGGGGGGGGGGGGGGGGGGGGGGGGGGGGGGGGGGGGGGGGGGGGGGGGGGGGGGGGGGGGGGGGGGGGGGGGGGGGGGGGGGGGGGGGGGGGGGGGGGGGGGGGGGGGGGGGGGGGGGGGGGGGGGGGGGGGGGGGGGGGGGGGGGGGGGGGGGGGGGGGGGGGGGGGGGGGGGGGGGGGGGGGGGGGGGGGGGGGGGGGGGGGGGGGGGGGGGGGGGGGGGGGGGGGGGGGGGGGGGGGGGGGGGGGGGGGGGGGGGGGGGGGGGGGGGGGGGGGGGGGGGGGGGGGGGGGGGGGGGGGGGGGGGGGGGGGGGGGGGGGGGGGGGGGGGGGGGGGGGGGGGGGGGGGGGGGGGGGGGGGGGGGGGGGGGGGGGGGGGGGGGGGGGGGGGGGGGGGGGGGGGGGGGGGGGGGGGGGGGGGGGGGGGGGGGGGGGGGGGGGGGGGGGGGGGGGGGGGGGGGGGGGGGGGGGGGGGGGGGGGGGGGGGGGGGGGGGGGGGGGGGGGGGGGGGGGGGGGGGGGGGGGGGGGGGGGGGGGGGGGGGGGGGGGGGGGGGGGGGGGGGGGGGGGGGGGGGGGGGGGGGGGGGGGGGGGGGGGGGGGGGGGGGGGGGGGGGGGGGGGGGGGGGGGGGGGGGGGGGGGGGGGGGGGGGGGGGGGGGGGGGGGGGGGGGGGGGGGGGGGGGGGGGGGGGGGGGGGGGGGGGGGGGGGGGGGGGGGGGGGGGGGGGGGGGGGGGGGGGGGGGGGCCCCCCCTCTAGGCAACATCGTGGTCCTTTCACGTACGTCCGGTGCTTGATCGGTCGGAGCTAGAAGAAGTTCGACTACATCAACGGCTGTGACGCCCCCATTCAACTGTACACTAATGATACACGCAAATATGTACGATCAAGATCAGGGGCTCATGGGAAGATATCACAACACAACTCTAGACACAAATTGAAATAATACAAGCTTCATATTACAAGCCAGGGGCCTCGAGGTCTTGAATAAGAGCTCGATACACAAGAGTCAGCGGAAGCAACATTATCTGAGTACAGACATAAGTTAAACAAGGATACCATAAGAAGGCAAATAGAAAAGCAACAATGATCGAAGAGGCAAGTCCTCCTGCCTGGGACCTCCTAACTACTCCTGGTCATCGGCGGTCTCCATGTAGTAGTATCCGTCGGCGGTGGCATGTAGCTCCAGGGATCCACCATATGGTAGGCGGTAGGAGTGCTCCGGTGAGGAATCAACTTGTGATTTGTCCCCCGGAAAGTTTGTGAAGGTTTGGAGGCTGCCTCAAGGTCTACCACTAGTGGTTGAGAATCGCCTTCGTGGTGATATCTCAAGGAGAATAGGGTGAGCCTTCATGGCGTTGGTGTGCCTTCATGGTAACATCCACCTCTCTAACGGTGACTAGCTTCCCTCCAAGGAAGTGAACATCGGGATACATCCTCATCTTCATAACTTTGGTTATCCCTAACCCTAACTCCTTACTTGTGGTTTACTTTGGTCACTTGACCGTGCATTCACTATATCTTGTTGTCCTCATTATATTGTGTTGGTTACCATATCGTAGAGATCATTTAGGCCAACACTTTATAGTCCGCAATTCATACTTGCTACTATTGTTCTATCTTGTGCTTAGTGTGAATTGCTAGCTTGTAACATTCATTTCCATATCTTGTGACATAATTTGTGTAAGCTTGTATTGCTTACTTGTGGTTGTGTGTATTATTCATTTACATATCTTGTGATATACATTGAGTAAGTTTGTGTAACTTACTTGTGCTTACTCATATCCTCGTTGTTCTCATCTTGTTTATCCTAAGTTGTTGCTGCACTTAGTGAGCCTAGTATATTTATGATTGGTGCTTGAAAAGTATTCGCTTAGTTTATTTCCGCATTAGGATATAGCCAAATCCATAAAAGATTTTAAAACGCCAATTCACCCCCCCGGGGGGGGGGGGGGGGGGGGGGGGGGGGGGGGGGGGGGGGGGGGGGGGGGGGGGGGGGGGGGGGGGGGGGGGGGGGGGGGGGGGGGGGGGGGGGGGGGGGGGGGGGGGGGGGGGGGGGGGGGGGGGGGGGGGGGGGGGGGGGGGGGGGGGGGGGGGGGGGGGGGGGGGGGGGGGGGGGGGGGGGGGGGGGGGGGGGGGGGGGGGGGGGGGGGGGGGGGGGGGGGGGGGGGGGGGGGGGGGGGGGGGGGGGGGGGGGGGGGGGGGGGGGGGGGGGGGGGGGGGGGGGGGGGGGGGGGGGGGGGGGGGGGGGGGGGGGGGGGGGGGGGGGGGGGGGGGGGGGGGGGGGGGGGGGGGGGGGGGGGGGGGGGGGGGGGGGGGGGGGGGGGGGGGGGGGGGGGGGGGGGGGGGGGGGGGGGGGGGGGGGGGGGGGGGGGGGGGGGGGGGGGGGGGGGGGGGGGGGGGGGGGGGGGGGGGGGGGGGGGGGGGGGGGGGGGGGGGGGGGGGGGGGGGGGGGGGGGGGGGGGGGGGGGGGGGGGGGGGGGGGGGGGGGGGGGGGGGGGGGGGGGGGGGGGGGGGGGGGGGGGGGGGGGGGGGGGGGGGGGGGGGGGGGGGGGGGGGGGGGGGGGGGGGGGGGGGGGGGGGGGGGGGGGGGGGGGGGGGGGGGGGGGGGGGGGATCTAAGATTTGGTGTAGGAGAAGTGAGAGGGAGCCACTTGTGTTCTTGGGGTGATTTGGGATGAAGTGGTCAACCCTCTACCAGATGGGTAGAGGGATATATATAGTGGTACTGCAAATATGGCCGTTGGAGTGTAAGTGGCTGTGCCGGGCCGGACATCCGGCCGCTGTGAAGTGTGCACACACATACGCAGAAAAACACGTTACAGGGCCAGGACATCTGGCCGAAGCCCGGACAACTTGCCAAACTTGGGGCCCCGTACATCCGGCCAAGTGCCGGACATCCGGCGTATACAAACAACATTTCGGTAAGGTTTCTGGACATCTACGGCCGGACATCCGGGCCAGGGACCGGACATCCGGCGATTTCACACAAATCAGACGCCCTCTGGATAGTAGTGGCCGGACATCCGGGGAAAAGCCCAGACATCCGGCCAACACAAAAACTCCAGCCGCCCCAAAAGTAAAACATGCATAACTTTCACATCTGGACTCCGATTTTGATGATCTTGGGCTCATTTTGAAGCTATGGAAAAGCTCCTGGTCCTCACATAGAGAACGACCCAAGATAAACCAAAATGGAGGGTGCAAAGTATGGAAAGGTAAGATCATATACTTTGGGGAACCTATTTGGCTATGGATTTAGTTTGGTAGATGTATAGGCATATTGTATTTGTATTGGATAGGAGTGAAATATGCCTATGTTGGAATATGATGTGAGCAAGTAGAAATAGAAGATGTTGACTTGAGCAAATCTATCACTAACCCCTTTGATCCCCTTTTAATAGTGCGGGATCCCTATAACTCAAGAATCATAAAAGAACTATACTAGATAGCTTCCGGAAACTCATTCTTGAGCATATATCCTTTTCGATGGTCATCGATCCTCACAACTAAAGCCAAAGGAACTAGTACCTTTGACTAAAGCATTCCAATTGAGCTTGATGTTGACGTTTATGCTTGGCTCAAGTCAGAACGATGATCTTGATCATGACACTTGGTGAAGGCTTCAAATAGCTCCCCCATAAGCCATGCGGGGAGCATTGCATTGTATTCATCTTCATACGTTCGTCATGTGATCATCCACAAGCTTCAAGCATGTAATCCTTCAGGATGGCTATCTTGAACTTGCCCTCGTCAACCATGATCATCAACACTTGATGTCATCCTCTCATGGACACTTGAGATCTCTCTCTCTCTCTCTCTCTCTCTCTCTCGATGCGAGCCCATGAGAATCACCTAACCCTCAAAAACATAGACAACACATAGTATGGGTTAGTACACAAAGTGCAATTGATAATTTCTTATCATACCACAAGATCTTATGTGGTGCATCGTTTGCGCTCGTGTGTTGACCATTTAGAGTTCGATCTCCGAGCTTCATCTTGGTCAACCGATATCTCTACTCCATGTTTAATATTGACGTCATGAAGGGTATATTGAATTCTTCACTTGAATAGCTTGCTCAATCATGACTCAACACATGAGTCCATTATGATCATAACTTTGACCCAACCCTAGAATTCATCATACAAATCATCCTTTTAAGATCTTGATCCATTATGGCTCAAACCACAGCTCTAAGCATGGCAACCCTTAAGATACTCCAATGAACTCCATTTTGATCATCTCGATGTAATTGTTGCTTCAAAGGAGTTGTCTTCCATTATTCTTCAATCATTTTTCAATGGGACTAACCTTAAAATGTATATCTCAATGCAAACATTAGTCTTATAGGATTGTTATTTAATTACCAAAACCACACATGGGGACTACATGTACTTTCAGTACGGCACCTCCGAGTCCTGCACACGTTCAGCGCGATGACGTCCCTCGCCTGCTTGATCCAGCAAGGTGTTGAGGAAGTAGATCAGTTCCATCAACACGATGGCGTGGTGACGGTGATGGTGAAGTGATCCGCGTAGGGCTTCGCCTAAGCATCGCGAGAATATGACCGGGGGTGTAAACTGTGGAGGGGGGCACCGCACACGGCTAGGAATAGATGTTGTGTGTTCTAGGGGCGCCCCCCTCATATATATAGGTGGGAGGGGGAGGGGAGCAGCAAGGGTGTGTCCCAAGTAGGAGGAATCCTACTTGGGGTCCTCCCCAATTCGGCCTCCCCCCTTCCTTTTTTGCCGGAGGGGGAAAAAGGGAAGAGGAAGGAGAGAAGGAAAGGGGGGGCCGAATCCCCTCTTTCCCTTCTCCCACTCGACCTCCTTCCTTGGGGGGGGGGGGGGGGGGGGGGGGGGGGGGGGGGGGGGGGGGGGGGGGGTATGGCCCATATCTTTCCCCGGGGGTTTCGGTAACCCCCCGGTACTCCGATAAATACCCGATACTATCCGGAACACTTCTGGTGTTCGAATACTATCATCCTATATATCAATCTTTACCTCTCGACCATTTCGAGACTCCTCGTCATGTCCGATCAATACAATTCTAGCATGAATAATAAACATTTATCATGAGTAAGGAAATATAAAATAACAACTTTATTATTGCCTCTAGGGCATATTTCCTTTAGTTACATCAAATAGATCTCCAAGAACATTGAGGAGAACATTGTATTGAAGATCAAAAAGAGAGAAAAGCCATCTAGCTACTGCCTACGGACCCGTAGGTCTGTGGTAAACTACTCACACATCATTGTAGGGGCACCAATGATGATGATGAACCCCTCTGTGATTGTTTCCCCCTCCGGCAAGGGCTCTAGATTGGATCTCATGGTTATGGAACTTGCGGCGGTGGAAACTCTGATCTCTCAACCCCCCTATGGTTTCTAGAGTATTTGGGTATTTATAGAGCCGAGAGGCGATGGAGGAGACTCCTGTGGGCCCCACTACCCACCAGGACATGCCAGGGGCCTCTCGCGCCCTGGTGCCTTGTGGGTCCCACGGGCTTCCTCTGGTGCAACTCTTGGGCTTCCTGGGTATCTTCCAGGCAGAAAAAATTCTCCAAAAAGTTTCGCTGCATTTGGACTCCGTTTGATATGGATATTCTGCGAAGTAAAAAAAAGCAAAAAAACAGCAACTGGCACTGGGCACTATGTCAATAGGTTAGTCCCAAAAAAGGATATAAAGCTATAAAATGAATATAAAACATCCAATATTGATAATATAACAACATGGAACAATCAAATATTATAGATACGTTGGAGACATATCAGCATCCCCAAGCTTAATTCCTGCTCATCCTCGAGTAGGTAAATGATAAAAACATAATTTTTGATGTGGAATGCTGCCTAACATCACTGGTACAGCAAGGTGCTATACAAACTGTTTTTAACCCTTTTCCGCGATGGCGTTCTGAACCATCACCTAGTGAGTGACTGTGGTAGGGGGTCCTTCCCACACGACCCAGAAACCGTCGGGGATATGCCCTCCTGGCACACACACTCGGCAAAATGAGGTCGTGTGCGACCGACAAGCGATCAAATACGGTTATACTTACAGTAGTGCTAAAAAATACAATTATACAGGTGAAATCATTTCCGGTCGTAAGTACATCCCACACAGTCAGTCCCCGGTAAACATTTTCGTTCGTATATACATCCCACACAGTCGCTCCAAGGAAATGTTTCCGTTCACAGGTACATCACACACAATTTTCCCTGTTAAATAGTTTGTGATAGCGTTATCATTGCACATGATATTAACAATTTTATCATTTGCTTTATTGAATGCATCACACACGGTGCGTAGAAGAAACTGTGTGGCAAAGGCTGTCCATCACACACAGTTTTTATGTGGTAAACGTTTGCGCATGGTGGCCTAACGCAAACAGTTTTCAAGAGAATGTCGTGTGTGATTGTTCATTGATCCAACATGGTTTATTCCTAGAAACTGTGTGCGTTGCCTGAGGTCATCGCCCATGGTGTTTTCTTAATAACCTTTTGCAATGGAAAAACCCAATTAGCAGGCTAATTGCCCTATTATTAATAATCCATTTATTAATCTAATTGACATTCATATTAAGTACACGATATATTTCATTTCCATATTAAGGAAGCTGAATTTCATACTTGAAATACATCAGAGTACAACATGATATTGCTTCAGCACTCAGCTACCCCATTACACAACTGCACCAGCACCAAGTTTCACATGCAACATCTAGAACCTTTCGAAATTAGCATCATAGACGGTACATAGACAGATGCATCTCATCTGGAAAACTGCTGAAGCGGAAGGCGAATATTGAGCCTTCATTCATGTTGAAGGTCTTTGCAACTTTAGGCCTGTGCCTGTGGATGATTGACTGTCCATCCTTCGTCCTCTTCAGGAACACTTCAATATTGAACCGTGGGTGTTGTATGAAAACCTTCCTCGCCTCCTGACCATAGAGGTGGTTTGAGAGGTAATCATCAGTGAACTGCTTTGGAAAGGCCTGAAAACAAGGATGTGCATAAATATCTTCTCTATATTGGAAATGGGGAAAATGAATAAAAAAGGCAAGGTATAATAGTTAGTACCATCTTGTAGTGAACTGATGTCTTCTTCATTGTGCATACAAAGATCTTGTTGTTTTTTGTCGCTAATTTCTTTATCCTAACAATCTTTCTGAGTTTCTTGACTTGATTGATATTCATGGACAACTCATTTCCCAATATGCAAAAAGGGTCGAACAGTGGGTCAAAACCTCTAACAGCAGGACCTACATGTGCAAGACCAAATTGTTAAAAACCTAAATATTAGAATGGTTCCTGCAATTGCACAATAATGTGCTATTAGACAACGGACCATGCACGTGCTAACCTCGATTGTAAACCTCAGTGCTTCCCATTGTTTCCCTGCAACACATATAAGGTAGTTAGTCATCAGGTTAAGTAAGGGTTCGCATGCTATCAGTAAAATATGTTGATGAAAAATAAGCACATTGCATATTCATCAGATTAATTCAAGCCACATGGAAAACCCATTTATCCAAACCAAGCATGATTAAGAAGTAGGAAATATAGCACTTGTATATGTTTCTCATGTATTAATCTTAACCAAAATCGATTTATTCCTCACATGCAGAACAATACAAAATTCTACCCACGACAATTGGACATCGCATTGCAGAATTGAACCAAGCAATTAACTAAACACCACAACAAATGAACCAAACATTAACTGAGCACCACATTGCACAATATAACGTACTCCTAATAGAAGATCAGACAGTTAAGAAAACCAAGCATGCTTAACAACTTGGAAATATCGCAATTGTATTTGTTTCTCATGTATTTAGTATAGCCAAATTCAATTTATTCCTCACATGGTATAAATAACAGAATGCACCCACAACAATTAAACATTGCATTGCAGAATTGAACCAAACAGTTAACTAAACACCACAACAAATGAACCAAACGTTAACTGAGCACCACATTGCACAATATAACATACTCTAATAGGAGATCAGACAGTTAACCAAACCAAGCATGCTTAACAACTTGGAAATATAGCAATTGTATTTGTTTCTCATGTATTTAGTACAGCCAAATTTGATTTACTTCTCACATGGTATACAATAACAGAATGCACCCACAACTATTGAACACCGCATTGCAGAATTGAACCAAACTGTTAACTAAACACCACAACAAATGAACCAGGCATTAACTGAGCACCACATTGCACAATGTATAACCAAATCAAGCATGCTTGATAACTTGGAAATATAGCAATTGTATTCGTTTCTCATGTATTTTGTAAAGGTAAATTCGATTTATTTCTCACATGGAAGACAATACAAAATTGCAGCCTGAAGAATTGAACATCACATTTGCAGAACTGAACCAAACAGTTAACTAAAGACGACAACTAATTAACCAAAAAATTAATAAGTGAGCACCACACTGCACGACATATAGAACATATACACTAGAGCAACAGATTGCATGGTAAAATTAGATAGCACAATTCACTTGAATTTGTTAAGGAAAGGCAGGAGCAGCACACGCAACGGGTAAACCGAGCATGCTTAATCAGCGAAGCTAGAAATGGCAAGGTGCTCCTCCAAGATCTGGGGGTCGGCACGAATGGCAGTCATCGCAACCTCATCCGCGCATGCGGCCGTGATTTGCTTCTCCGCTGCCAAATGCTCCTTGAGCTCCTAGCTATACTGCGTGCACCATGGCTTAGGGTGGCACTTATTTGGTGGAGGGGTCGGTGATTTGGGTGGAAGGTGTCGCGCCGGCGGTCGGGGCATGTGGGATGTGGAAGGAGGAGGAGGATGGGGGTCGGGTGTGGATTACCTGCCTGGATAGACGAGGCCGAGCAGCGTGAAGGAGGGTCGCCGGCGAGGAGGCGGCGCTGCAAGCAAGGAGTGAAGGTCTCAACTTGGAAAGAAAGGCGGAAACAGGGGAAATGTCGCTTTTGATAAGGGGGGAGGTAGATATTTTCGCGGAAGCCGAAAATTTTGAATCGGTTCAGCGAAAAAACTGGTGCGCAAAGTGTCATCACACACGGTCCCTTATTCAGAACTTTGTATGATATGTGAACATCACAAACAATTCAGATAGCTTAACCCGTGTGTGATGAGTTTGAACATAAAAAATTTTGGTTCGAATTTCCCTGGTTACAGTGGTCATCCAGGTCATTGCATAATTTGGGTACACAAAGGAGACTACAGCACACCCACACTTCTTAATCGAGCAAGTTCAACAATTAAACAGAGTTAGCTGACCTAAACATTACTCTAACAAATTAAAGACCAACACTCTTAATTAAACAAAACAAAGAGTACTACTACGGCTGGTGCTCGTTGATCTCTGCCGCCTTCTCCATGTCCAGCTCGCGCCCGACGGTCTCCTAGGGAAGGGGCTCCATGGCATCCATCACACCATACTCGTCAAGCATCTCGCCATCCTTGTCTGCCATCTCTTTGGAGAAGGCCGCCACGAGCTGGGTGTGGGCGGCCGCGATCTGGGCTTGGACAGGCTCCGTCATGGCAAGGTATGCGGCGGAGGAACGGATGGCTGCTCGAACACTCTTGGCAATTGCCAACTCTTCGGCCGTGGGTTGCCAACCGTTGTCAGAGAAGCTTCGTTCAATTTGTGCGGTGACCGCCACGAGCTGGGCGTGGGCGGCCTCGACGTGGTCGTGGGTGGCCTCGACATGGTCGTGAGCAGCCTCGACATGGTCGTGGGCGGTTTCCATCAGGGCTAAGGCCACTGCTGCGGAACGGACAGCTGTTGTGCCGCTCTCGCCAGTTGCTATCCCCGAGGCAGATGTTGCTGCCGCCACCTGAGAAGCAACAGCGGCCGTTGGAGCTGCCTTGGCCGCCCGGTCGCGGATTGCGGCCGCGCTCATGCACCTTGTTAGTACACGCATGGCGGCTGCGGCCGCGCTCTCGCCGGAGTGGGCCGCCGAAGTTGCCCTCACGACGCAGGTCCACGTCCCCATCTTTCACCGATGATGATTGAATAGTGAAATGATATTTGGGGAGCGAGCTAGTGTGCTTGACACACCGGCTGTGGACTGTAGCCGATGCACCTTCTCGCGTAAGCCATAGGCATACTATACACCGATGGTGCTCCAGGATATTTTGTACTGCAGCTCACATGGTTGGTGATAATAAACTGTGTGGGATCTACTTGATTTTTCATCTTGATTTGAATTACATAATGGGGTCACAGCGGCAATGGACGGTGTTTTAATTGCTAGAACTTTTATCTGCAGTGAACATGCAACTATATGTGTGTCGTAAAAGAATTGAAATTATTCAGGGTTCGTTTGGACATTTTATACATTAAATTGGTTTTCTAGCCATTTCAGGTGCACAATTCAAAATTAAACTACATGCACATGCTCCGGTGCACCAACATTGGTTGTAAAATCATATATGTGTCCATGGGTTTATGCTTATGTCCCATGCAAGAAATGGGGATGAATTTCAAACACAACGGCACCGTGGCTCTCCGGCAAACATTGAGGTACTTGCTTTTGTAATTCTAGTAAATCCAAAACCCGTCTGAAATTCATGAACCTTGGCATGCTATCATGGAATGGCATCAACATGCTGGGGTAAAAATATTTTCCCATTTGGGGCAGGTTATGGTATAAGCTTCTCACAAACCAGAGCTTCTCAGAAGGAGCCTCATGGTTCCATTAGGGAAACATGTCACCTTTGTGGACAAAACGATATTCGTCGCCCCTTCTTCCTTTCAATTTTTTCCTGGTGTCAACATAGAACAACAGGAGTGTCGTGTTAAATTTTGGATTTTTTTGAGGATCGTTTGGACATTTTTATACGTTAACTGAGTTTTCTAGGCATTTATGTGCATAATTCAAAATTGAATTACATGCACATGCTCCAGTCCATAAAAACGGGTTGCAAAATCAAATGTTTGTCCTTGGTTGCTAGCTTAGGTCACTAATACGTCTCCAATGTATCTTTAATTTTAGATTGTTCAATGCTATTTTATTATCAACCTTGGATGTTTTATAATCATTTTATAGTCATTTTATATCATTTTTTGGTACTAACCCATTGACATAGTGCCAAGTGCCAGTTGCTGTTTTCTGCATGTTTTTTACATCGCAGGAAATCAATATCAGACGGAGTCCAAATGCCAGAAACTTCACAGAGAATTTTTATGGACCAAATGGAACACAACGGGCCCTGGCTGTGCCTGGGGGGTGCCCCGAGGGAGGCACAACCCACCAGGGCACGCCAGGAGGCCCAGGCGAGCCCTGGTGGGTTGTGCCCACCTCGGGTGCCCCCCGGACCGCCTCTTTGCTCTATAAATACCCCAAAAATCCCAGAACCCTAGGGGAGTCGACGAAATATTCATCCAGCCGCCGCAGAGTCCAGAACCACCAGATCCAATCTAGACACCATCTCGGATGGGGTTCACCACCTCCATTGGCTCCTCTCCGATGATGCGTGAGTAGTTCTTTGTAGACCTTCGGGTCCGTAGTTAGTAGCTAGATGGCCTCCTCTCTCTCGCTGAATTCTCAATACAATGTCTCTTGGAGATCCATATGATGTAACTCTTTTTGCGGTGTGTTTGTTGGGATCTGATGAACTTTGAGTTTATGATCAGTTATATCTTTTTATATCCATGAAAGTTATTTGAGTTTCTTTGATATCTTATATGCATGATCTCTTATAGCCTCGTATTTCTTCTCCGATATTTGGGTTGGGGGGGGGGGGGGGGGGGGGGGGGGGGGGGGGGGGGGGGGGGGGGGGGGGGGGGGGGGGGGGGGGGGGGGGGGGGGGGGGGGGGGGGGGGGGGGGGGGGGGGGGGGGGGGGGGGGGGGGGGGGGGGGGGGGGATACAGATCGAAAAGGCGCATGCCTCCTGCCTGGGATCCTCCTAACTACTCCTGGTCGTCGGCGTCCTGCATGTAGTAGTAGGCTCCATTCTGGTAGAAGTAGTCGTCGTCGGTTGGGGTGGCAGTCTCCTGGGCTCCACCATCTGATCGCAGCAATTGGGTAGGGGGGAAAAGAAGTAGCAAAGCAGCATGAGTACTCATCCAAAGTACTCGCAAGACTTACATCAGATCTATGCTACATATGTATCGGTATCAAATGAAAGGGGGTAGTATCTGTGGACTAAACTGCAGAATGCCAGAATCAGAGGGGGAGAAGCTAGTCCTATCGAAGACTACGCTTCTGGCAGCCTCCATCTTGAAGCATTAGAAGAGAGTAGTTGGTATGTTAACCAAGTATCAACGTATAGCATAATCCTGCCCGACGATCCTCTCGTCGCCACCCTGCGAGAGAGCGACCACCGGGTTATATCTGGCACTTGTAAGGGTGTGTGTTATTAAGTATCCAGTTCTAGTTGTCATGAGGTCAGAATACAACTCCGGGTCGTCCTTTTACCGAGGGACATGGCTATTCGAATACATAAACTTCCCTGCAGGGGTGCACCACATATTCCCCAATGTGCTCTACTCCTCTGGCCGGACACACTTTTCATGGTCTAGCCCGCCCTCGGGAGATCCACACGTCGTAGCCCCACCTAGGCTAACAGAGAGGTCAGCACGCTGGACTAACATATGCACGCTAGGGTCTGGGCCCATCACCCAGTGGGCTACTGCACGTTGCGAACACGACCGCGAGCAGACCTAGCAACCCCTTAATACAAGCGCGATTGCGTTCCAGTCCAACATGGCGCGCGCCGCTCAGTCACTGACGTCAAGAAAGCTTCAGCTGATACCACGACGCCGAGATGCCCATATCTTTTCCCGCGTTGTTGGTTAGTGCGTATAGGCCGTAGCCAGACTCAAATCAAATACCCAATCTCGTTAATCATGTTATTTGGAAATCACCGCGGACAACGACTAGGGACCAGGCCCACCTCTCTCCTAGGTGGTCTCAACCTGCCTTGTCGCTCCACAACAAAGAGTCACCTAGGGGGCCGTCGAGAAGATCAGTCCTTTCAGCCCCCATTCGTGAATCACCTGCGGGTACTCCACGAGCCGACCCGTCTTTAGTCACAACAATGTATCATGTATAATGTATTGATATGTATCCGCGATCACATCCCGAGTGATCATGGCCCTATAGTGTAGCATAGCAGACGGACAAGAATGTAGGGGCACTGATGGAATACTAGCATCCTATGCTAAGCATTTATAGGATTGCAGGTAAAGGTATCAACAACAGTAGCAAAGACAGGCTATGCAGCAGAATAGGATCAACCGATAAACAGTAACAGCTACACTACTCTAATGCAAGCAGTAGAGGGAAAGAGTAGGCGATATCGAGATGAACAAGGGGGGTTTGCTTGCCTGGAAGCTCTGCTGAGAAGGAGGAGGAGTCAACACCGTAGTCGTACTGGGGGTCGCCGGCAGTCTCGGGGTCTATCGAGAGGGAAGAGGGGGAAGAAACAGTAAATACAATGCAAACAGATGCGTCACGATGCATGACATGGCAATATGCAGTGCTAGGGGTGGTATAACACTGTGCCGGGTGTTACTGGCGAAGGGGAATAACATCTGGGAAAGTATTCCCAGTGTTTGTCGTTTTCGGACAGAGGGACCGGAGGGGAACGGTTGCATGTTTGCTATGCTAGGGATGCGTGACGGACGAACGAACTGCGTATTCGGAATCGTCTCGTCGTTCTGAGCAACTTTCATGTATAAATTATTTTAATCCAAGTCACGGTTTATTTTATATTAATTTTTACAGATTTAATCAATTGGGGGGGGGGGGGGGGGGGGGGGGGGGGGGGGGGGGGGGGGGGGGGGGGGGGGGGGGGGGGGGGGGGGGGGGGGGGGGGGGGGGGGGGGGGGGGGGGGGGGGGGGGGGGGGGGGGGGGGGGGGGGGGGGGGGGGGGGGGGGGGGGGGGGGGGGGGGGGGGGGGGGGGGGGGGGGGGGGGGGGGGGGGGGGGGGGGGGGGGGGGGGGGGGGGGGGGGGGGGGGGGGGGGGGGGGGGGGGGGGGGGGGGGGGGGGGGGGGGGGGGGGGGGGGGGGGGGGGGGGGGGGGGGGGGGGGGGGGGGGGGGGGGGGGGGGGGGGGGGGGGGGGGGGGGGGGGGGGGGGGGGGGGGGGGGGGGGGGGGGGGGGGGGGGGGGGGGGGGGGGGGGGGGGGGGGGGGGGGGGGGGGGGGGGGGGGGGGGGGGGGGGGGGGGGGGGGGGGGGGGGGGGGGGGGGGGGGGGGGGGGGGGGGGGGGGGGGGGGGGGGGGGGGGGGGGGGGGGGGGGGGGGGGGGGGGGGGGGGGGGGGGGGGGGGGGGGGGGGGGGGGGGGGGGGGGGGGGGGGGGGGAATCGCCCCTCCGGCCACGAACGGGCACGTGGTTGGGCGCGTCCGACAGCGTGGGAGGTGCCGCGTCGGACGGTGGTCGTGACAGTCGCCAGGGAGGCCGGCAACGCTATCGGCGCTGACGGCAGGCGGCGACCGGAGCTCGGCCTCGCGACAAACGGCGCCAAGGACAGCCAAAACTAGCAAGGGGAAGGGGAAAACGGACGGCGGCTCACAGTGGAGCTGTAGGGATGGCAGTGGGCTCATGGTGGTGCTTGAGGCAGCGAGGCCAGGGCGGAAGTGGCGACGGCGGTGCGAATCCCGATGAGGTCAGGGAGGCGGCAGCAGCGAGCTTCAAGACGGAGCTCCAGGCGGCGGCTTGGTGCTCCTCGGGCGGCGAGGCGGCACAGGAGGACGGACTTGGCGCCGGGGACGACGTGGATGCAGCTGGATCCGTTCGGGAACAGGAAGGGGCGGCGAAGGCCGGCCGGACTTGGTCGTTGGGGCAGCGAAGGTCGGGGCCGAAGGACGAGGACGGAGGGAGGAGTTGTGGGGCGGCGCCGGGCGGCGAGGCTACGGCGTCGGTCACGTTGCCCCCCGATCCAGATTAGGGGGAAGAGGGAGAGCGACGTGGGTAGGAGTGGGGCGTGGGTAGCTAGGGTTCGGTCGCTCGGGGGGGGGGGGGGGGGGGGGGGGGGGGGGGGGGGGGGGGGGGGGGGGGGGGGGGGGGGGGGGGGGGGGGGGGGGGGGGGGGGGGGGGGGGGGGGGGGGGGGGGGGGGGGGGGGGGGGGGGGGGGGGGGGGGGGGGGGGGGGGGGGGGGGGGGGGGGGGGGGGGGGGGGGGGGGGGGGGGGGGGGGGGGGGGGGGGGGGGGGGGGGGGGGGGGGGGGGGGGGGGGGGGGGGGGGGGGGGGGGGGGGGGGGGGGGGGGGGGGGGGGGGGGGGGGGGGGGGGGGGGGGGGGGGGGGGGGGGGGGGGGGGGGGGGGGGGGGGGGGGGGGGGGGGGGGGGGGGGGGGGGGGGGGGGGGGGGGGGGGGGGGGGGGGGGGGGGGGGGGGGGGGGGGGGGGGGGGGGGGGGGGGGGGGGGGGGGGGGGGGGGGGGGGGGGGGGGGGGGGGGGGGGGGGGGGGGGGGGGGGGGGGGGGGGGGGGGGGGGGGGGGGGGGGGGGGGGGGGGGGGGGGGGGGGGGGGGGGGGGGGGGGGGGGGGGGGGGGGGGGGGGGGGGGGGGGGGGGGGGGGGGGGGGGGGGGGGGGGGGGGGGGGGGGGGGGGGGGGGGGGGGGGGGGGGGGGGGGGGGGGGGGGGGGGGGGGGGGGGGGGGGGGGGGGGGGGGGGGGGGGGGGGGGGGGGGGGGGGGGGGGGGGGGGGGGGGGGGGGGGGGGGGGGGGGGGGGGGGGGGGGGGGGGGGGGGGGGGGGGGGGGGGGGGGGGGGGGGGGGGGGGGGGGGGGGGGGGGGGGGGGGGGGGGGGGGGGGGGGGGGGGGGGGGGGGGGGGGGGGGGGGGGGGGGGGGGGGGGGGGGGGGGGGGGGGGGGGGGGGGGGGGGGGGGGGGGGGGGGGGGGGGGGGGGGGGGGGGGGGGGGGGGGGGGGGGGGGGGGGGGGGGGGGGGGGGGGGGGGGGGGGGGGGGGGGGGGGGGGGGGGGGGGGGGGGGGGGGGGGGGGGGGGGGGGGGGGGGGGGGGGGGGGGGGGGGGGGGGGGGGGGGGGGGGGGGGGGGGGGGGGGGGGGGGGGGGGGGGGGGGGGGGGGGGGGGGGGGGGGGGGGGGGGGGGGGGGGGGGGGGGGGGGGGGGGGGGGGGGGGGGGGGGGGGGGGGGGGGGGGGGGGGGGGGGGGGGGGGGGGGGGGGGGGGGGGGGGGGGGGGGGGGGGGGGGGGGGGGGGGGGGGGGGGGGGGGGGGGGGGGGGGGGGGGGGGGGGGGGGGGGGGGGGGGGGGGGGGGGGGGGGGGGGGGGGGGGGGGGGGGGGGGGGGGGGGGGGGGGGGGGGGGGGGGGGGGGGGGGGGGGGGGGGGGGGGGGGGGGGGGGGGGGGGGGGGGGGGGGGGGGGGGGGGGGGGGGGGGGGGGGGGGGGGGGGGGGGGGGGGGGGGGGGGGGGGGGGGGGGGGGGGGGGGGGGGGGGGGGGGGGGGGGGGGGGGGGGGGGGGGGGGGGGGGGGGGGGGGGGGGGGGGGGGGGGGGGGGGGGGGGGGGGGGGGGGGGGGGGGGGGGGGGGGGGGGGGGGGGGGGGGGGGGGGGGGGGGGGGGGGGGGGGGGGGGGGGGGGGGGGGGGGGGGGGGGGGGGGGGGGGGGGGGGGGGGGGGGGGGGGGGGGGGGGGGGGGGGGGGGGGGGGGGGGGGGGGGGGGGGGGGGGGGGGGGGGGGGGGGGGGGGGGGGGGGGGGGGGGGGGGGGGGGGGTTTGAACATTTGTTGTAATGAAAACGATTGGTATTGTGAATTGCTTTATATTCATATGTTTAATTTATATTATGATTTCGTTCGGTTTTATTTGTTGAATCCTCTAATTTACGAAGCTATGCAACACTTGCGGTACCGCGAGCCCTCCGGTGCGGAACAGATTCCGTAAACGCGTCCCGCAAAATATTTGCGGGACATGTTTCAGAATCTGTTTCGTCGGAGCGTTCACGGTACCGTAAAAGACTATTGTGGGTGCCCTTAAACAATTTCCGCGGGAAGGTCGATTACCAGATCTGCCAAGAATCCGCTAGAGATGCTCTAAGAAGAACAGACGAGTAAGATGAACAGACAACGGCGTACGGAGATACGTGGGCAGCGGCATGGCAGCCGCTGAAGAGAGCAGCCGTACCTGCTGCTGTGCCGGTCCTACGTGTCAGACATGGCCAGATCACCAGAGCAGGGCAGCGCACGTTAGTAAATGCTGCAAGTTCTTTACTGCAGCTTGGAGGTGTATTGGGCCCAGGAGAGATGAGAGCGGCGTTATAGAGCATGGGCTCCAGTGAGCCCATTAAAAAAAATACTAAAATATATTTAAAAGTTTTAAGAAAATCAAATTTCTTTTACAAATATACATATATATGTTCTTCAAGTACGTGTGAATTTTTTTCCGTCTATTTGTAGGCTACACTATGTATTTGTCTTTTTTTTTTCTATTCATCACATATGAACATATATGCTCATGAAATTGTGTACGCGTATGCTGTAAATATATGATTATGTTTATTTTTTTATATTTTCTTCAGATATGAAAATAGTAATTTCGCTGTAAAAGAAAACCAAATGGCTCCATCGAGCTCGTCCACCATATGCACTGTTTTGCAGTAGAGATAGCTTACATCGGGTGTTCTATGTTCTATGCAAATCTGAATCCTAGATAACCAAGTAGTTGATCACCACTACTTTCATTTATCTTAACACATGTTTGCCATCTTACCAAAAGGCCACTTCAACATGCATGAGAAAAGTTTGTTATTATTAGTTGGTCCCCACTATTTATCTCAGCAGGCACACACTCCGCCTCATCACATATTTTATCTCATTAAAGGCCCACCACAACATGAATGAATTTGTTTCCATTATGTTATGCTACTTATATTCAATAATAGCTTTCAACTATGGGGGGGGGGGGGGGGGGGGGGGGGGGGGGGGGGGGGGGGGGGGGGGGGGGGGGGGGGGGGGGGGGGGGGGGGGGGGGGGGGGGTATTCATATTCCATTTAATCATATCTAATTGAATAAATTGCAACTAATTCCCGTCGTAACACGCGGAGTATCATCTAGTATTCGATGATGCAAAACCATACATAGGACTAACACTACTAAAATGCCACTGCAAATATGCCTACCGAGACCTTACCTGATTTTTGTAGACGGCGCTTCTGCACTATATGGACATGTCTGTACATCATTCATGCGATCCCACAAGGCAGTGAGACCAAAAAAAAGGCATATAAAAGGCGCAAAAAAAACTACTTCCTCCATTCCTAAATATAAGCCTTTTAAAATACTTCAATAAAAACTACATACGGACGTATATAGACTTATTCTAAAGTATAGATTCACTCATTTTGCTTTGTAGGTAGTCTGTATTGGAATCTCTAAAAGGATTTACATTTAGAAATGGAGGGAGTACATGTACTATCCTAGGTGACTTAGGGTATCTCCAACGGCAACCTGCAAATTTCCTCCCGCATCCGTCCGCGGACAGGGGGAGACCAGTCCGCAGACACGGATGCGGGAGACCAATCCGCGGACACGGATGCGAAAGGCCGTCATCCAACCGTAGCCGCATACATCAGGCCTTCCTCATTTTTTTGAAGTCCGCACGATCAAATAGCCGCATACAAAGTGTACAGGCATTCAAATAGCCGCATGCAGCAGTAGTTCAAATTAAAAAAGTTCAAATATTGCATCCCAACATTGTTTTCCCCTTTCACCGCCCACTGATACTCAATCAGATATTCCTTCAGCTGCTTGTCAGTTGGACAATGCCGAATTTGTTGATTCATTTGAATAAACTCTTCAAATATGGCCGGATTCTGGTCTGGAAGTTGGATAGGATCACCCATGTTCTAAAAATTCTAAAGCTGTGGTAGCATCGTCACCCTCATCCTCGACGATCATGTTGGCAATGATCACACAACATGTCATCACCTCCCACAAGGTCTCCGGATCTCATTGTTTAGCAGGTCCACGAACAATTGCAAAACAGGTCTGCAGAACTCCAAATGCCCTCTCGACATCCTTTCTAGCTGCTTCTTCGTCTTTGGGCAAAGTGAGCCTTTTTCTGGCCAACTGGGTTAGAGATGGTGCTGACAAAGTTAGCTCAGGAGGATAGATACCATCAACCAGATAGTAGCCCATGGTGTACTCATGTCCATTGACAGTATAGTGGCAAGGAGGAGCTTTTCCTTCAGCCAGCCTCGCAAACAACGGTGATCGCTGCAGCACATTGATATCATTGTGAGACCCGGGCATGCCAAAGAAAACATGTCAAATCCAAAGATCTTTTGATGCAACTGCTTCAAGAATTATCGTGGGCTTCTTAACATGACCCTGATATTGCCCTTGTAAAGCCTTCGAGCAGTTCTTCCATTTTCAATGCATGCAGTCAAGGGATCCAAGCAAACCTGGCCACCCTCTTGCTTCTGAGATTGCCAAGAGCCTCTTCATGTCTGCCATAGTTGGTTCTCTCAGGTACTGAGGTCTGAACACCTCGACCACTGCAGTTGCAAACCTGACCATGGAATCTCCACATGTGCTCTCAGACATCCGTAGGTACTCGTCACACGAATCAGCGGTCGTGCCATATGCAAGCATCCGGAGTGCAGCCGTGCACTTCTGGTAACCAGAGAACCCGATCGTTCCCAGGGCGTCCTTCTTCAGGATGAAATATTCATCATAGGACCGGACGCCATGTTACAAATGGTCGAAGACAGTCTTGCGCATCCGAAAACACTGACGAAAATGATCAGCGAAGAGTGCATCGGGGGCAAAGTAGTCATCCATCAGTGTCAAATGGTCGTGCGCCTATTGCGGTTGAGCACTCGATGACCCTTGATCGAGCCCTTAAAATTGATAACATGCTCCTCCGCACGCTACGTGTCTTCAAGGACCGCCTGCATCATCGCCGTCTCATCGGAGTACTCTCCTTGTCCGTCGAGCCGTCCGACGACTCAACATACTGCTCGTATATCTACTACAAATGGGAATCCATTGTTAGAAAGAATAATGGAATTTTTTTTTAGCTCCGGTGGTTCATCGAACAGTTGCCGGCTACGGTGAGTATAGCAGCGGACGGTACTTGGCGGGGCGGTCGGAGGGTTGAACGGCGACGGAGGAAAAGCGGGGTGGAGCCCTCCTGGAGCGCTGGAGGTGACGGAGACATAGAGTTCCGGCAGGGGTGTGGCGTGGCGGTCGTGGTGGTGGAGCGGCGGCGAAGGCGAGAGAGAAAGAAGGATGAAGAGAAAATGGGAAGGATTGAGGCGCGGGGTCAGGGAAGGGTTTTGGGTCGGCCGGGGGTATCGAAGTCCTACTTGTCTGGTGTCCGGACTCCCGCAAACCTCCCCATGTTTGTCTCTGGTTTGAGGTAGAAAGCGCGTCCGGACCACCTCACGGACCGATAACAGGCCAGCGTTGGATGGCTTCGACGGTCCGGACAGTGCGATCCGGACGGATGCGGGCGGTTTACGGGTTTGCCTTGGAGATACCCTTAGTAGGACAATAAGTGAGGCTCATCACTATAGTACATGTAGCATCGACCCACTTCTAAAACACCAACAAAGTTACAGTGCTGGTAGCCGGTCGGTCCTTATCCCCAACTACAGTAGAGAGAGGCGACCGGGGAGGCGTTCGCGTTTCCGCCGGCGAGGTCCTCTCTCCCTCCCCTCGCGACGGCCTCGGAGCCGCCGGAGTGGGAGGGGGGTCGACTCGCCGGCCGGATCTTGTACAGGTAGCAGTAGCTAGGCTGTGGGGTGTAGCTGCGGGCTCGCCGGCGTCGTTCTTGCCTCCGGCTTGGGAGGCGCGATGGTGGTGCTGCTCGCGTGTCTGAGTTCGTACTGGTGCTGCTCCGCCTCGTGGGCTCCGTCGGAGGCGGCGGCTGCAACTCAGGTACGGTTTTGTGCTCCGGATCGAGGGATCCTTGATCTGGTGGCTTGGTCTTCGGAGCGGCCGTCCCGGCGGCGCTCGCGATTTGTCTGCCTCGGGCTTCCTTTCCGGCGCAGTGGGCTTCTTCAGACGCGGCGTCGGCGACGAAGCCCGTTGGCTGGTGGGGTGCGTGGTGCCGTCGCCCTTGGGGCTGCGGGCCCTGTTTTGGGGTGAAGGCCTGTGGTGGTTTCCTCGACTTTCGCGACTCCGGCGAGCTGGAGCCAAGGCGAAGGTATGGAGCCTTCTTCTCTGTGGGGATTCTCCCCGGCCGATGCGCCGGAACCCGACTTCGGTTCCTGTCCAATGGGGCGGGACCTATATGCGGCCTCCAAAGCCAGTGATGGCGATGCAGAAGGAAGGCTTCTTCTTTGGCTGCTCGAGCAGACGGCGAGCGGCCGGCCGGCAGATGGATGCAGCGAGCCTAGGGTGTGTTCTTCGGATGTCTGTATCTCTGAGGATCGCTGCGATCAGGTTGCAGGGCCTGTGGTCTGTTTCCGTCGATTTTTTGTCGAAATAGACCACCTGCCAACAGAATTGCCAGAAAAGACCCCCTCCAGATGAAATTGTCAAAAAAGACCCCCTCGGCCGTGGCGGCAGGCGCGGGGGGGGGGGGGGGGGGGGGGGGGGGGGGGGGGGGGGGGGGGGGGGGGGGGGGGGGGGGGGGGGGGGGGGGGGGGGGGGGGGGGGGGGGGGGGGGGGGGGGGGGGGGGGGGGGGGGGGGGGGGGGGGGGGGGGGGGGGGGGGGGGGGGGGGGGGGGGGGGGGGGGGGGGGGGGGGGGGGGGGGGGGGGGGGGGGGGGGGGGGGGGGGGGGGGGGGGGGGGGGGGGGGGGGGGGGGGGGGGGGGGGGGGGGGGGGGGGGGGGGGGGGGGGGGGGGGGGGGGGGGGGGGGGGGGGGGGGGGGGGGGGGGGGGGGGGGGGGGGGGGGGGGGGGGGGGGGGGGGGGGGGGGGGGGGGGGGGGGGGGGGGGGGGGGGGGGGGGGGGGGGGGGGGGGGGGGGGGGGGGGGGGGTGTGAACAGTACGTGAACAGGCTGCCGCCACCGGGTGTGGCGGCAGGTGCCACGTGTCGCCTGCCGCGCCTGCCGCCACGGCCGAGGGGGTCTTTTTTGACAATTTCATCCGGAGGGGGTCTTTTCTGGCAATTCTGTTGGGCAGGTAGTCTCTTTCGACAAAAAATCGTTTCCGTCCTTGGTGTGTTCGGTGTGCTTGTAAGTGCTGGTGTTCTGTACGTTGTATGAGCATATGAATACACGCAGCCTTTTCTCAAAAAAACACCAACAAAGTTGCTGAGACAACAATTGCACACCCAGGTTGCTGAAAACAGCGAGCGTCTTATTCTAAGATCCCTTGTTAGATGAAAGCGTATCTCTTTTTTTAAAACCCACCGCAGATCTATTAAAAAAGATATCCAGCAGTACATAGTACCCCACAAACAATAGAAATTACGTTTGAATCCTTGGGTAACCAACCCAAAACAAGCACCAACGCGAGCTGATGGCGCGCCGCCGCCGCTGCTCCCACGATGAGCCGGCGAAACCTTGTTTAGTGATCTCTGCGGACGGGAAGTCGTTAGCCCCAGTCCAGAAGAACCAGCACGTCAGAGAAGCATCGAGCCGAAGAACCACCGGAATTAGTACTCCATCTCCCTCGCCGGTGACGGAAAAGGAGAAAGACTTGGCACATATCTGCAATGGACAAGCTCCTGTACAAACACCTCGGCTCCATGATGACGCCGGAGCGCTCGTCGCCATGACGGCGAAGCCAGTGCACAAAAGCTCACCTCGAGGTCGTTGTCGCCATCGCGCGAACCTCGATCTGAGCAACAGGCACCTAGATCTGCAACTAGCCACAACAGGACGGCATGGCTGGGGAAGATCTTAGACCAAATTATTCGCGAGCATCGCCGCCCGCCAAAACGCAGTGGCGCCGTCAGCAGAAACAACCCAAAACCTAACAACCTATTTAACGAAGACTACTTGTACACAAACCTGGAGATTCAACCCCCTCCCCCCATCGACGGCACCAAGGCCGCCAGAAGGGAGGAGGGTGGAGGAATCGCTGGCAGCAAACGAGTCGCCTTTTCCTGTTGCCTCCTAGATAAGAGGAACGAGACGAGGAAGCAGATGATGAAAGGGTATCAAAGTGTTAAAACTGTAAATCACAAGCTGACTCGTACATTACAATTTATGGACTAGTTGTGGCACTAGCGCTTTTATTTGCAAATCCTTTTGTTTAATCCTAAAAAAAGTTTCTTTCGATTTCGATTAGATACTTTTTTCTTTTTTAGTAAATTCTCGGATTAACTTCAACATATAATTGCTCCAGTGAATAATTAAAAAAAAAACTTTTGATCTAAGTGGAAGGATACATGATTTTTTTTACTAGAAATTGTGCTCGTTATAAAATAAAAGTTTTAATTTGGGTTTTCCTGCAACTAAAGAAAAAGAGAATGGACGAATTCTTCTTATTGCATAATAAAATAAAGAAACCATATAATTCCCTAGAAGACGAATACGAAGATGAAATGCTAGAAGACGAATATGGGAGCCCAGAAAACGAATATGGGAACCTAGAGCACGAATATAGGACTTTAGCGAAAATATCTCCTTTTAATAGGCGACTATCAAACAGATCAGAAAATGTTATGAGATTTAGATTAATTAAATTCAGTATAAGTTCAAGACATTCAGCACTTGTTTCAATCTAGGAAGCTTCCCAATCCTGCACACCTGAAGATTCTGTATTAGCAGGGACTTGGTGAGAGAGAAATATTATAATATCTACTTTGAGGGTGGTGCCCCCAAACAACGACATTGCTAATGTATAGTACTACTCAGTGCATAGCACCATGTCCAGTTGTCTGATTCACTATGAGATTTGGGTTGACCTCGGGCATGTGCTGCGGCCTAACAGCATGGTTAACCAGCTGCTGGCTATAACAAGTTGCCATATCATCTATAGGCTATAGCCAATGTAATAGCCAACACGTATAAAAGTTGGCTTTAAGAAAGTATTACGTTGTTAACATATGGCCCACCTTTCACTCTCACAAAGCTTCTTGGAGCTTGTGCTACAGCCAACTGTAAGTCTACAGCCCGCTTCTCTTCTCTCTCCTTTTCTCTCTCTTCCAACTCAGCAACAATATAATATTTAAATCCTTACAGCATATTTACATCATCTTATTATACTTGCTCTAACATATCAGCATAGCCCGCCTTCCTTTTTCTCTTGATATACTCAAGTTTATCTTGATTGGCAATGTGACAGTCAGAGACTATAAGAAGAGCACATTCGAAATAACCTTACGGTCCAATATGTTCATCTTTGGGACCCTGTCATGGCCGAGCAAATCATCCCCGACGAGCCAGATCAGCCTCTCTGGCCTTGGAATGCATAGGGCTCCTACTCTGCTTCCTCCACCTGTCAATTGTTGTGTGAGGGTGTTGTCCACGCGCCCTGTGCTAAGCATCTTTGGAACAGCTGGGCTCCTCTGAATTGCAAAATTTTCATCTGGCTAGCACTCAAATATCGCATTTGGACATTGGATCGGCGAGCGGACGAGGTCGACGCCTGCTACTTCTGCGACCAAGCTGAATATACAACCGACCACATTTTGATGGGATGTGTCTATGCTCGTCAGGTTTGGCACTACTGCCTTACTTTTCTGAAAACTACTCACCAGGTCACCATCCCCTTCTGGATGATACACTTGAGAATTGGTTGCTGCGTTCGTGCGACAGAGTACCAATTAATAGGAGGAATGGATTTGACTCTCTTGTCATGCTGATCTGCTGGAGTCCCTGGAAGCAACGCAATGCACGTGTCTTCGGCAACAGGCCATTACAGAAATACGTAGCCCAACCCCCTGTGTTGATCATTCAGGAGCTGAAGTTGTGGAAACTTGCGGGTTGTAAAGGAATTGGTGACATGTGTGAGTAGTACTTCTGGCTAGTGTAGGAGTGGAGTTGCTATGATGTCACCATCGGCATTGTCTTGTATATTATCCTTACTTTCTTCTATAAAAATATAGTATGCCTTTGGCGTACTCTTGAAAAACTGCCTCCACTTGGGGCATGTTGCCCTTCAGTTGAAAGCCGGAAGAAAAGCGCATATTCGACATGACTCAAGTTTGCACTCGCTAACCTACAGTAGATGATCTGAATAACTATCAGATGTTGTTGAGCAAGAACGGGCTATTAATCTGTCTTCCCGCTCGTACCTCTTCGAACGATTTGAGTCATTCTTATTTCTGCAGTTATCTGATCAGTGTGATGCAGGGTCCATACGAGTAGAATGCAGAGACCAAGTCTCTTAGGACGCATTTGGTTGGTCGCATTAGGTCGGGCCAGGCCCGCGCGAGAAGAATCTGGCCTGTTTGGTTGCCTGGGTCGCATCCAATTCCTGGCCCGCACGAACCTCAAAGCAGGCCTGGGCCTGACTCTGGAGGAACGGCTGTGAGCCAGGCTCGCTCGAGCCACGCGTGGCGAGCGCCTGCATGCCTGGGGACGCGCAGGAGATGACGCAATGGCTCATAACTCCTCACGCCCCCTCCCGTCACCTCCCTCGCCAGTTCACACCCACTCCCTCTCTCTCACCTCACCGCCCGTTCGGTTTCTTCGATGGCCACGCCATCGTCTCGCCACGCCCCACCCACTCCGGTCATCGCCGGCAGCAACCCCATCCAAGAGAGGTGGGTTGCCGGCCTCTCCGTAGCCGGAGTAGATCTGGCGGCGGCACTGTGAGCTCCCTTCCCTTTCTGCACCATGCCGCCGCCCCGGGCTAATGCAGCGCCGGCGTCGGTCGCTCCGGCTCCGCCATCGGAGCCGGTGATCCTGTCCATCGGCTCGAACATCGCGGGGATCCAATACCCGTCGGCACCGTCCTTTGCAGGCCCCTCTTATGGGGGTATTTTTACCCCCATAAGAGGGTTTTCTCCTCTGCGTCCGGTGCAAGGGGAGGGAAGCTCAAGGACGCTGGCATCATCTTCGAGCCGGCGCAGGACGAGGTGCACGGCCGCGGCCCTGGGAATGTTGGGTCCTCTTCATCGATGGCGGCAGCACCCCTCTTCCCGCCGGGGTTTTCATCACGGCTGGCGTACGCTACACCGGCAACCCCCATTATAAGCTCTCAAGTCTCCCTTTGTTTCGTACTTAGGGTTCTTTGGGTAGTTCTAAGTGTGTTAGATTAGATTGTGGCCCGTACATTTGACCCGATTCGATCCGATTTGACTGGATTCTAGTAGATTCGACCGGATTCGATCAGAATCCACTGTTTTGGGGATGAACCAGAGTGCATGCTTACTTTGTTCGTACCACATGGCTAGATTGTTCATAATGCAGTGTTAGTTTGCATCATTTTACTGCCACATTGTTACTTTGTACTTCCAAATTGTTAGTTTGTAGTGCCACATTGTTTGTTCTTGGTGTTGTTACTAGTGTATATGCTACTGTCCTTGATGTTGTTGTTTGGTACTCTTCTTCTTGTTGTTGTTGTTATGTTGCTCTTGGTGCTAGGTACGTGCGTGCATGTGGCATGCAAGTAGGACATACCTGAATGCCAAAAATAGTAGGTGCAAATAGGACATGTGAGTGGTGGCTTCATCTGATCAATGTTAGCACTGATAACTGTAAGCACTGATCAGAGTGGCACTGATCATGTGTTAGTACTTAGTAGTGATCATTATAAACTGTGCTCAGTGAGCATACATGATGTCCTACTTGTTAGCTTTGATCATGTGTCAAATGTGTTGCTAACTGATGTCCATCTTGCTGACAAGATAATGAAGACGGAGTGAGACACAGCCGACGGTGGTGCGTAGGTGGTCGCTGGCGCAGAGGGGGCGGAAGACCTCATCACCACCAACTGGTGGCTGAAGAGGGTGGTTCTCCCTAGCAGGGTGGAGTTCATGAGGATGCCGCTGGAAGCTGGCAGGAGGCCGAGGACCGGCCATGAAGAGGGTGCACGGGAACCTACCAGGTTCTACGTGCAGATCGCTAACCAGAAGGACATCGCCAAGCTCATCATCCCGCGTAAATTCAGGTCGGTGATGAAGCAATGGCTGGTCAGTGGCCCTCCTCGCATCGTCAGCCTCTCCGCCAACAAGTGGTGCGAGTTTTGGGTCCAGGTGCAGATGTTCAAGGGGCACATGGTGCTGGGGCGTGACTGAGAGTACTTCTGCGGCCGGCACAAGATCGTCCCCGGCGACCTTGCAGTCTTCAAGCTCTCCGGCCTGGGGCTCAAGGTGCAGATCTACAATGCCAACAGCTCCAACATCTGCACCGTCCGGTGCACGAGGCATAGCTGCATCGGCGACATCACTCAGGCCCTCTAGTTCGTCTATCAAGTCTGACACTCTGAACCATGCTGAAAGCACAAGTGCTCCCTGGGTGATTTTGGTAATTAATGTCAACATATCTCTTGTTGGACTAATATTTTCATCTAGTATATTTCAGAAAGTTCAGCAAAGGCGTGGCATGGATAAGAGGATCTGGAACCCCTTCAAGATGCTAAGGACAGAAGATTGGCAAAAGCTCAAGACTCTTCATTTCTATTTCAGTGATCCAAGATCACATTGAGTCCATAGGAAAAGCCAATACTATTAAAAGGGGATGAGGTGTTGTTTAATGGTCAACTTGCTCAAAATGCTTAGTGATATGCTCCAAAGCCCTCAACCACTTTCTCAATTCCAAACATGTCCAAAACCTAAAGTCAAACTCGGCCCCACCGATTTGATTCATCTGGCGCCACCGAGTTCACTTGACATAGCCATAGCCATAGCCAGAAACCCTAATCAGTTCGGTCTCACCGATGGGATCTCGGTCTCACCGAGATGGTCTTGCAAACTCTCTGTTGCTTGTTGCAACTATTTCGGTCTCACTGAAATAGGCAGTCGGCCCCATCGAGTTTGCTTGACCAACTCTCTGTTTGCTTATTACTAAAATCGGTCTCACCAAGTTTGTGTAATCGGTCAAACCGAGATGAGGTTTTACCCTAACCCTTGCACATCGGTCCCACCGAGTTGATCATGTCGGTCCCACCAAAAAGCCTAATGTTCACATTTTGAACTGAATCGGTCTCACCGAGTTCATATATTCGGTCTGACCG
>JAAAWM010009934.1:0-31057 GCA_036873465.1 Thinopyrum obtusiflorum
ACACAATTTCACATAGTAGATAAAAAAACGTCTTCTGACAGGCAAATACAACAGTGCGTAATAAGGAGGCACCTCCGGTGGGTCCGAGCTGACAGCGGGGGGAACGTTTTTTTCATGAAATAAGTTGGGCCCGTCCGGTGGGTCCCCGCAATCAGGGGGGGAACTTTTTTTCGCCAAATACGGTGGCCCGTCCGGTGGGTCCCTGCCTTCAGGTGGAGGAATAAGTATTTTCCGCGTAATAAGGAGGCACTTCCTTGCGGCTGCCGTGGACCCAGCTGTCAGCCTCTCCACGTACAGTACTCTTCCGATGGAAGTTGTTCCTTGACCACGTTGACCACGCCGCGCCGAGAGCACCAGGGCGGTGGATGACGGCGAGGCCTTGGAAGGGAATGACATGGAGGCAAGGAAGACTCGGCAGTTGTTTCCCATGCGGAGGGGAGTACGACTGTACGAGGGTTTACTGGTTCGTATGCCGTCGCCGGAGAATAACAGCAGGTGTGGGTGAGTAGAGGGATGGCTAGGCCAGCGATGGGAGTACGGTGGGGCGGTGAGGCCTGCGCAGCAGCACAGCCGGCCACGGGGAGGAGGGAGCAGGCAGTCCCGCCGGCGCTTGTTTGAGCGGCTGGAGCAGGAAGAGCAGAGATTGAAGAAGCACGACGGCCGTTGGATGGACATCCAACAGTCACTGCTTGTGCGTCAACCTTTTTTTTAGGAAAGCCTCAAATATGTGGAAAACATCATACATCCCATCTGCCATTATTTCTAATAATTTATAGCCCATTTGCTAATTCTTAAGGTTTTTTTGGAGCCCATTTTCTTTTTGTTAGCATTACAGCCCATATTGTGGCCACGGTTAAAAAATTATAGGGGGGGGGGGGGGGGGGGGGGGGGGGGGGGGGGGGGGGGGGGGGGGGGGGGGGGGGGGGGGGGGGGGGGGGGGGGGGGGGGGGGGGGGGGGGGGGGGGGGGGGGGGGGGGGGGGGGGGGGGGGGGGGGGGGGGGGGGGGGGGGGGGGGGGGGGGGGGGGGGGGGGGGGGGGGGGGGGGGGGGGGGGGGGGGGGGGGGGGGGGGGGGGGGGGGGGGGGGGGGGGGGGGGGGGGGGTGAAACTAATTGCCGGTTTGATGTGTTTTAAAAATGTACAACCCATTTCTCATTACTGATAGTCCATTTTCTCGGCCAGCCGAATGAAGCTCTCCTCGTCTTGAAAGATTTGCAACCCAACAGGCCTGACAAAGCGACTTACTTGGCAAATTACAAAAAAACTGGGTTGTGGCTGTGGACCCAGCTGTCAGCCTCTCCATTTTCTACACCGGAGCATGTGCATGTAGTTCAAATTTCATTTATGCACATAAAATTCCTAGAAAACTCAGTTAATGTATAAAAATGTCCAACCGAACCCCAAAAAAATTCCAAAATTTAAAACGACACTCTTGTTGTTCTATGTTGACACTAGAAAAAAAAACTGAAAGCAAGAAGAGGCAACGAATATGGTTTCATCCAGAAAGGTGACACATTCCCTATCGGAACCATGAGACTTGTTATGAGAAGCTCTCGTTTCTGAGAAGCTTATACCCAAATCTGCCCCAAATGGGACAATTTTTTTACCACATCATCACTACAAAAAACAGACATATCCGTGACATTTTGGGACGAACGAATTTTTTTCTGTGATACATATGACACTTCTATGACGATAATTGTGACAAAACCCGGTATCACCATAGATGTGGTGGGCTCCTACTTCTATGACAAAAAATCATGACAGAAAATGGGCTTTTTGTCCTGGGCGGGCCGGAGACGCAGCTGCATGACATTCTTTCGGCCGTCCATGACGGAAAAAATCGTGGTAGAAGCGAGGGCGAGGAAAATTTTAGGGAGTTCCCGGTTACGGTGGGTGGTGGGGGGCCAAGCAATGCGCATTTCTCTCGTACACGTACGCGCATGTGTGCGAGGCGTTGGCTCTACTGAACCCGAGCGAGGTGTTGGGCTCTAACTAAACCCGAGCGATTGCACTATAGGCTACGCGTTACTGAACCCGAGCAATCGATCGATGGCTGTTAACTGAACCGGAGCGATCGATTCCTTCGCTACTGCTTCTAACTGAAGCCGATCGATGCTGCCTCTCTGGATGAACAGTGAGCATTGCGGGGGGGATTGGATGAACAGTGAGCGGTGGGAGTGGATGAACAGGACCCTAGCGTTGCCTCTGGATGAACAGGACCCCAATCGATTGAGCCGGTTGGGGCTGGATGAACAGGACCCCATGGAGGGCTGGATGAACAGTAGACGGTGGAGGGGTGGATGAACAGTAGCCCATGGAGGGGTGGTTGAACAGGAGCCCGTGGAGAGGGGTGGTTGAACAGTAGCCGGTGGAGTAGCGCACGGTGGAGGCGGGATGAACAGGAGCCCGTGGATGAACAGTCGCAGGTGGAGGCTGGAGGAGGTCGACGGTGGATGAACAGTAGGCCATGGAGGCTGTAGGAGGTCGACGGTGGAGATGAACAGTATCCCATGGAGTCCCGTTTTGCGGTACGCCACACCCCTCCCGATGAACAGGACCCCCGTTTCGACCATAGCGCTCCAACACAAGTCCGTTTCATCCGTTTTGCGGTACGCCACACCCCTCTCGATCAACAGGACCCCCGTTTCGACCGTAGGAGGTCCGTTTCCTCCATTTTGTGGTACGCCGGACCCCTCCCGATGAACATGATCCCGTTTCGAACGTGGTCAGTTGAACACAAGGCCGTTTCCTCCGTTCTGCGGTACGCCAGGCCTCGTTTCCATCGCCTGTTCCATCCAAGCCCTCCGGATGAACATGACGACGCATTCTGTTCCGACCCAGCCGGTTGGCTCCCCATGAACACGAAGACGACGCTGTTTCTCCGTTCCGACCCAGCCATGTACACGAGCCCTGGCCGTACGTATATATGCGTGAGTTGGCGTTCGAGACCCCGCCCGTATGTACACATACGTGGACGTATTTTCTTTCTTGCGCACTGGCCGTTCTACGTACATGTACATGCTACGTGTGCGTCTCTACTATGATACGTGCGCGCCTCTACTACGACATGTGCGCGCCTCTACATCCACTAGTATGTACGTACACGTTCACGAGCAGAATGACAACGCTACGTACGCTTCGACCAGGTGGGTCCCGACTGTGAGGCACTTCCATGCCTGCGAAGATGTAGCTGGTGGGTGCCAGCAGTCAGGGGGGCGAATCGTTTTTTTTGGACGCACTTCCTTGCGTGCAAAGATGTAGCTGGTGGGTCCCAGCAGTTAGGGGGGCGAATCGTTTTTTTCCCCGGACGCACTTCCTTGCGTAAGAAGATGTAGCTAGTGGGTCCCAACAGTCAGGGGGGAAACGTTTTTTCGCAAAATACGATGGCCCGTCCGGTGGGTCCCTGCTGTCAGGTGGAGGTATCATTATTTTCCATGTAATAAGGAGGCACTTCCTTGCTGCGGCCGTGGACCCAGCTGTCAGCCTCTCCACTTACAGTCCACTTCAGATGCATGTCAGTGGTTGACCACGTTGACCAGGCCGTGCTGAGAGCACCAAGGCGGTGGACGACGGCGAGGCCTAGGAAGGGAACGAGACGGACGCAGGGAAGACTCGGCAGTTGTTTCCCAGGCGGAGGGGAGTACGACTGTACAAGGGTTTACTGGTTCGTCTGCCCTCGCCGGAGAATAACAACAGGTGTGGGTGAGTAGAGGGATGGCTAGGACAGCGATGGGAGTACGGTGGGGCGGTGAGGCCTACGCGGCAGCACAGCCGGCCGCGGGGAGGAGGGAGCAGGGAGTCCCACCGGCGCTTATTTGAGCGGCTCGAGCAGGAAGAGCAGAGATTGAAGAAGCACGACGGCCATTGGATGGAAATCCAACAGTAACTGCTTGTGCATCAACCTTTTTTAGGAAAGCCTCAAATCTGTGGAAAACAGCATACAACCCATCTGCCATTATTTCTAATAATTTACAACCCATTTGCTAATTCTTAAGGGTTTTTTGGAGCCCATATTCTTTTTGTTAGCATTACAGCCCATATTGTGGCCATGGTTAAAAAATTATACGAAATTTTGCATATTTCGGTGCGGTCCAAACTATTTTTATTCCCGAAATTTTGAGTCACATTCAAACTGATTTTAAAAATAAATGTATATCAAGGGGGGGGGGGGGGGGGGGGGGGGGGGGGGGGGGGGGGGGGGGGGGGGGGGGGGGGGGGGGGGGGGGGGGGGGGGGGGGGGGGGGGGGGGGGGGGGGGGGGGGGGGGGGGGGGGGGGGGGGGGGGGGGGGGGGGGGGGGGGGGGGGGGGGGGGGGGGGGGGGGGGGGGGGGGGGGGGGGGGGGGGGGGGGGGGGGGGGGGGGGGGGGGGGGGGGGGGGGGGGGGGGGGGGGGGGGGGGGGGGGGGGGGGGGGGGGGGGGGGGGGGGGGGGGGGGGGGGGGGGGGGGGGGGGGGGGGGGGGGGGGGGGGGGGGGGGGGGGGGGGGGGGGGGGGGGGGGGGGGGGGGGGGGGGGGGGGGGGGGGGGGGGGGGGGGGGGGGGGGGGGGGGGGGGGGGGGGGGGGGGGGGGGGGGGGGGGGGGGGGGGGGGGGGGGGGGGGGGGGGGGGGGGGGGGGGGGGGGGGGGGGGGGGGGGGGGGGGGGGGGGGGGGGGGGGGGGGGGGGGGGGGGGGGGGGGGGGGGGGGGGGGGGGGGGGGGGGGGGGGGGGGGGGGGGGGGGGGGGGGGGGGGGGGGGGGGGGGGGGGGGGGGGGGGGGGGGGGGGGGGGGGGGGGGGGGGGGGGGGGGGGGGGGGGGGGGGGGGGGGGGGGGGGGGGGGGGGGGGGGGGGGGGGGGGGGGGGGGGGGGGGGGGGGGGGGGGGGGGGGGGGGGGGGGGGGGGGGGGGGGGGGGGGGGGGGGGGGGGGGGGGGGGGGGGGGGGGGGGGGGGGGGGGGGGGGGGGGGGGGGGGGGGGGGGGGGGGGGGGGGGGGGGGGGGGGGGGGGGGGGGGGGGGGGGGGGGGGGGGGGGGGGGGGGGGGGGGGGGGGGGGGGGGGGGGGGGGGGGGGGGGGGGGGGGGGGGGGGGGGGGGGGGGGGGGGGGGGGGGGGGGGGGGGGGGGGGGGGGGGGGGGGGGGGGGGGGGGGGGGGGGGGGGGGGGGGGGGGGGGGGGGGGGGGGGGGGGGGGGGGGGGGGGGGGGGGGGGGGGGGGGGGGGGGGGGGGGGGGGGGGGGGGGGGGGGGGGGGGGGGGGGGGGGGGGGGGGGGGGGGGGGGGGGGGGGGGGGGGGGGGGGGGGGGGGGGGGGGGGGGGGGGGGGGGGGGGGGGGGGGGGGGGGGGGGGGGGGGGGGGGGGGGGGGGGGGGGGGGGGGGGGGGGGGGGGGGGGGGGGGGGGGGGGGGGGGGGGGGGGGGGGGGGGGGGGGGGGGGGGGGGGGGGGGGGGGGGGGGGGGGGGGGGGGGGGGGGGGGGGGGGGGGGGGGGGGGGGGGGGGGGGGGGGGGGGGGGGGGGGGGGGGGGGGGGGGGGGGGGGGGGGGGGGGGGGGGGGGGGGGGGGGGGGGGGGGGGGGGGGGGGGGGGGGGGGGGGGGGGGGGGGGGGGGGGGGGGGGGGGGGGGGGGGGGGGGGGGGGGGGGGGGGGGGGGGGGGGGGGGGGGGGGGGGGGGGGGGGGGGGGGGGGGGGGGGGGGGGGGGGGGGGGGGGGGGGGGGGGGGGGGGGGGGGGGGGGGGGGGGGGGGGGGGGGGGGGGGGGGGGGGGGGGGGGGGGGGGGGGGGGGGGGGGGGGGGGGGGGGGGGGGGGGGGGGGGGGGGGGGGGGGGGGGGGGGGGGGGGGGGGGGGGGGGGGGGGGGGGGGGGGGGGGGGGGGGGGGGGGGGGGGGGGGGGGGGGGGGGGGGGGGGGGGGGGGGGGGGGGGGGGGGGGGGGGGGGGGGGGGGGGGGGGGGGGGGGGGGGGGGGGGGGGGGGGGGTATTCAGTGGCTATGACATGAGCACTTTGCTGAAACTAGTAATGAATGAAACTTGTGTAGCAGGTTGGGCGTAGTGTTGTGAACATCTAATGATTACTATTAACGGAAATCAGGGGGTATCCCCTTTTGCTCATAAATAAATAAATAGCAGAGGCCCTTTTGGTAATAAATAAATAAATTAGCAGAGGCCCTGTCGGGTCAGCTTTGTTCTCATTCGAAGATGTCGAGCAAATTGCAGTCCAACAATAAACTATGTCATCAAATTCAAGTTTCACAGCCAAATATGAGTACAACTAAACAACAATGTCATCATGTTTTAGTCATCATACAATCACCAAACACAAATCAGCATACATAACAAGTGATGTTCTCACAGGAAAATACTAAACAACATGTTCATCAGGTTTCAGTTGTCATAGCAAACACAATTTCACATAGTAGATAAAAAAACGTCTTCTGACAGGCAAATACGACAAAAGCAATGTAATCATCACCCGCAGCAGCAGCGTCAACATCTTTGCCATGTGTATCAGTCTGAATCGTCATTCCCCACGGTGTCATCTTCTTCTTCGTCCTCAACGTCCTCGAACGTTGGCTTCTTCTTGATCAACTCTTGTATGTCCACAGCACGACAGGCAATCTTTTCGCCGGCGTCATTGACGTGATGGTTCTCAAAGATATTAGGAACATCTGTGTTATCTTGTACATCAGGAGCAGTGTAAGCATCATCTTGTTGTGCAACTTCATTAAACGAATACCTCTGCTCAAACCTTTGCAATACTCTCCAGTCATCGCTACGTGCAAATGTGTCTTCCAAAAAAATATCTGTGTTGCTTGAGTTGCCAAAATAAAAGGCTCGTTGGTCTGGTACGCCGCCTTGACATTGATGGATTTGAAATAATCATCAGCTCTGGGTTTTGCGATCCTGGAAAATAGGTTATACCAATGACAGCACAACAGAACCACACACCGATGATCCTCGAAACTGGAGATATACTACAACTGCACAATGTCTGTTATGTTAGCATACATTTCAGTTGTCTCTTTGTCATACGTATCCGTGCTCATGATGGCACTGTTTTGTGTCTTCCTGCCTTCGTCTCGTGCAAGGGTGTTGTAGCACACATCTCCAACAACGCAAGATTCATAATGTCTTACCCGAGTATCAGGACCCATTGCTAGTGAGTAAAGGGAATCATCAACTGCCTGCCCATCCTCCCACATCTTCTTAACCTATGGTTAGAAAATAGACAAGCTGATCATCTTATGTACTCAATATATTAAAAAAAACTGACAGTGCAATTCAAAAGCTTACATGGCTCTTGAACCATTTCGCAAATCCTGCCATAACCAGTTTGTCAATGTTTCTTGGATTTTGCGGCAGTAACTCCTTTTTGTAGATGCTGCAAAACATAGTGATCGCGTCAAACATCTAAATATATAAGAATGTGTTGCAAGTTTAGTAGATTACGATGTATAAGCTGCAGTACTTAGCACTTACTTGGGGGGGGGGGGGGGGGGGGGGGGGGGGGGGGGGGGGGGGGGGGGGGGGGGGGGGGGGGGGGGGGGGGGGGGGGGGGGGGGGGGGGGGGGGGGGGGGGGGGGGGGGGGGGGGGGGGGGGGGGGGGGGGGGGGGGGGGGGGGGGGGGGGGGGGGGGGGGGGGGGGGGGGGGGGGGGGGGGGGGGGGGGGGGGGGGGGGGGGGGGGGGGGGGGGGGGGGGGGGGGGGGGGGGGGGGGGGGGGGGGGGGGGGGGGGGGGGGGGGGGGGGGGGGGGGGGGGGGGGGGGGGGGGGGGGGGGGGGGGGGGGGGGGGGGGGGGGGGGGGGGGGGGGGGGGGGGGGGGGGGGGGGGGGGGGGGGGGGGGGGGGGGGGGGGGGGGGGGGGGGGGGGGGGGGGGGGGGGGGGGGGGGGGGGGGGGGGGGGGGGGGGGGGGGGGGGGGGGGGGGGGGGGGGGGGGGGGGGGGGGGGGGGGGGGGGGGGGGGGGGGGGGGGGGGGGGGGGGGGGGGGGGGGGGGGGGGGGGGGGGGGGGGGGGGGGGGGGGGGGGGGGGGGGGGGGGGGGGGGGGGGGGGGGGGGGGGGGGGGGGGGGGGGGGGGGGGGGGGGGGGGGGGGGGGGGGGGGGGGGGGGGGGGGGGGGGGGGGGGGGGGGGGGGGGGGGGGGGGGGGGGGGGGGGGGGGGGGGGGGGGGGGGGGGGGGGGGGGGGGGGGGGGGGGGGGGGGGGGGGGGGGGGGGGGGGGGGGGGGGGGGGGGGGGGGGGGGGGGGGGGGGGGGGGGGGGGGGGGGGGGGGGGGGGGGGGGGGGGGGGGGGGGGGGGGGGGGGGGGGGGGGGGGGGGGGGGGGGGGGGGGGGGGGGGGGGGGGGGGGGGGGGGGGGGGGGGGGGGGGGGGGGGGGGGGGGGGGGGGGGGGGGGGGGGGGGGGGGGGGGGGGGGGGGGGGGGGGGGGGGGGGGGGGGGGGGGGGGGGGGGGGGGGGGGGGGGGGGGGGGGGGGGGGGGGGGGGGGGGGGGGGGGGGGGGGGGGGGGGGGGGGGGGGGGGGGGGGGGGGGGGGGGGGGGGGGGGGGGGGGGGGGGGGGGGGGGGGGGGGGGGGGGGGGGGGGCACGGTTTTCATGCTTTGCATTGAACACATGTCTTCGGTATTTTCTAGGATGCGGCTTGTCCTTGGCAAGGAAATGGTGGTGTCCAATGTAACAGATCTTGCTAAGTATTGCGTATGACAGCGGATTCCTGTCACAGCGAACACATGCATTGTAACCATGTGTCGTTCGCCCTGACATAGTGCCCAAAGCCGGATAATCATGGATGCACCAAATTATAACAGCACGCAGAAAGAAATCAGCTGGTGGGCTGCTATGTAGGTCTCGAGTGAAAACACCCCTCCATAGCTGTTGAAGTTCCTCCACAAGAGGCTCCATGAACAAATCAAAATCCTTTCCAGGACTTTTTGGACCTAGGATGAGCAAGGCCATCATGTAGTTTGATTCTTTGGTGCAGACAATTGGAGGCATGTTGTAAGGGATAACAAGCACTGGCCACATGCTATATGTGGCGCTCTGGTGGCCAAATGGGTCAAATCCATCTGAAGCTAAGCCAAGTCTAATGTTTCTCGGGTCAGCAGCAAATGTTTCGTGCTTCTGATTGAAGCTTTTCCACTCACTACCATGTGATGGATGGCTGGGGGGGGGGGGGGGGGGGGGGGGGGGGGGGGGGGGGGGGGGGGGGGGGGGGGGGGGGGGGGGGGGGGGGGGGGGGGGGGGGGGGGGGGGGGGGGGGGGGGGGGGGGGGGGGGGGGGGGGGGGGGGGGGGGGGGGGGGGGGGGGGGGGGGGGGGGGGGGGGGGGGGGGGGGGGGGGGGGGGGGGGGGGGGGGGGGGGGGGGGGGGGGGGGGGGGGGGGGGGGGGGGGGGGGGGGGGGGGGGGGGGGGGGGGGGGGGGGGGGGGGGGGGGGGGGGGGGGGGGGGGGGGGGGGGGGGGGGGGGGGGGGGGGGGGGGGGGGGGGGGGGGGGGGGGGGGGGGGGGGGGGGGGGGGGGGGGGGGGGGGGGGGGGGGGGGGGGGGGGGGGGGGGGGGGGGGGGGGGGGGGGGGGGGGGGGGGGGGGGGGGGGGGGGGGGGGGGGGGGGGGGGGGGGGGGGGGGGGGGGGGGGGGGGGGGGGGGGGGGGGGGGGGGGGGGGGGGGGGGGGGGGGGGGGGGGGGGGGGGGGGGGGGGGGGGGGGGGGGGGGGGGGGGGGGGGGGGGGGGGGGGGGGGGGGGGGGGGGGGGGGGGGGGGGGGGGGGGGGGGGGGGGGGGGGGGGGGGGGGGGGGGGGGGGGGGGGGGGGGGGGGGGGGGGGGGGGGGGGGGGGGGGGGGGGGGGGGGGGGGGGGGGGGGGGGGGGGGGGGGGGGGGGGGGGGGGGGGGGGGGGGGGGGGGGGGGGGGGGGGGGGGGGGGGGGGGGGGGGGGGGGGGGGGGGGGGGGGGGGGGGGGGGGGGGGGGGGGGGGGGGGGGGGGGGGGGGGGGGGGGGGGGGGGGGGGGGGGGGGGGGGGGGGGGGGGGGGGGGGGGGGGGGGGGGGGGGGGGGGGGGGGGGGGGGGGGGGGGGGGGGGGGGGGGGGGGGGGGGGGGGGGGGGGGGGGGGGGGGGGGGGGGGGGGGGGGGGGGGGGGGGGGGGGGGGGGGGGGGGGGGGGGGGGGGGGGGGGGGGGGGGGGGGGGGGGGGGGGGGGGGGGGGGGGGGGGGGGGGGGGGGGGGGGGGGGGGGGGGGGGGGGGGGGGGGGGGGGGGGGGGGGGGGGGGGGGGGGGGGGGGGGGGGGGGGGGGGGGGGGGGGGGGGGGGGGGGGGGGGGGGGGGGGGGGGGGGGGGGGGGGGGGGGGGGGGGGGGGGGGGGGGGGGGGGGGGGGGGGGGGGGGGGGGGGGGGGGGGGGGGGGGGGGGGGGGGGGGGGGGGGGGGGGGGGGGGGGGGGGGGGGGGGGGGGGGGGGGGGGGGGGGGGGGGGGGGGGGGGGGGGGGGGGGGGGGGGGGGGGGGGGGGGGGGGGGGGGGGGGGGGGGGGGGGGGGGGGGGGGGGGGGGGGGGGGGGGGGGGGGGGGGGGGGGGGGGGGGGGGGGGGGGGGGGGGGGGGGGGGGGGGGGGGGGGGGGGGGGGGGGGGGGGGGGGGGGGGGGGGGGGGGGGGGGGGGGGGGGGGGGGGGGGGGGGGGGGGGGGGGGGGGGGGGGGGGGGGGGGGGGGGGGGGGGGGGGGGGGGGGGGGGGGGGGGGGGGGGGGGGGGGGGGGGGGGGGGGGGGGGGGGGGGGGGGGGGGGGGGGGGGGGGGGGGGGGGGGGGGGGGGGGGGGGGGGGGGGGGGGGGGGGGGGGGGGGGGGGGGGGGGGGGGGGGGGGGGGGGGGGGGGGGGGGGGGGGGGGGGGGGGGGGGGGGGGGGGGGGGGGGGGGGGGGGGGGGGGGGGGGGGGGGGGGGGGGGGGGGGGGGGGGGGGGGGGGGGGGGGGGGGGGGGGGGGGGGGGGGGGGGGGGGGGGGGGGGGGGGGGGGGGGGGGGGGGTGGCAACCATCCATTTTTGGGTCATGACCAAAACCTCAAAAAAAAAATGGCAACCATCCAAACAAAGACCAATCTTTGGGTCATGACCAAAATTTTGGTAAGGTGCACTTTGGCCACAATCCAAACACACCCCAACACCCGGCTCGTCGAGGATGCACGGGGCGCCGGGACGCGTCCGCGGAGTGGTGTAGCGCGGCCAACTGCATCCTCAGGACCTGAGACCATGCCGGGTAGTCTTGCTTTTTCAATGACATGCGTCGATCGCATGTGAGCAAAGGGCATCTCCAACGTTGCCACGACCGCAGCTGACTACCCTGGCACACCAAAAACCCTCGTCCCTCGCACCGTCGCGCGGTGCATTCCCAGCCGGCGCCAGCTGCCCGCATTCATGCCGTCCGTCCGTATGCCGTCGTTAAGAGGCTCGGTGCCCGAGGAACCAACTCCGGCGACTTAATGACGCACCAGGATGCTTGGCCTCACCGGAATGCGCTACTTAAAGCGGCAACACCCAGCTAACCTCCACACCATAGCGCATCGTCCTCCTACCTGGCACCACATCCGCCATGACCGCAAGCGCGAACGCTCTGCGGGAGAGCTTGTCTTCGGGGATGGAGCTCGAGCTCGCCGCACAAGCGGTGGCCACGCTGGCGGCCGACGACGGGAGCACCGTCAGCCACGCGTCCTACTTGCCGCCGTCCAACGTCCGGCACCGCCGAGGTCGGGGACTCCTCCGAGGATGAGTAGGGCATGGGAGGCGGCAGGGCATGGTGTGCCAACTGGCCGGTCCGTCTCCCGTGTTCTACTTTTCCTCGCCGGAGACAGCACCTTCACTTCATGGGTCTTGAACCCCGCCCCCGTACATGGAGATCGCAGATGGAGGACGTCGGTCGCCGCCGTAGAATAGGTTTAGGGTCGGGTTTCTTTTATTTTTCTGTCCTATAAAAGTTCAAAATGTAATGAAAATCTGCCGTGTTTGCATTAATCTCGGCCGGTGTATATGAAGTTTCACAATAATATAGTATATTGTAGGAGTACTAGCAAGATGCCTGTGCGTTGCACGGAAGATCAAGATCTTGTGGGAGAAAAGGATGAACGAGGGAAGGCCTTATCTGCAAATGCACATTCACGCTTTTCTACATCTACGGGAACCTATGAAAGGGTTAACGTAAATTGCCTCTCTCTCTCCTCCCCTGATTTTCATGGTGGTGGGCCCCTCCCTCCCCCCAATCTACAATCAACAGCTCACACGTTTCACATTATGTTAATTACGTAACTGGGACTACGTAGGTGTAGCATTACTCGTACTAAAAAACCCAACTAAGCCAACCTCCCAGCATATCGCGCGGGAAAAGACCCGGCCGCGCCGTTTTAGTCGGGATTACCGGATTACTAGTAGTAGTATCGATGGATCGCGCGAAGCAACAAGTTTTTTTGAGGGGGCGAAGCACCTAGTTTAAAAGGAAAAAAGGTGGTACACTCACAGCACCCCTGTCGCAGTCGCATTGCACCCCACACACGTTCGGTCCTGCACACGGCTCACGCAAACGGAGGGGGGGGGGGGGGGGGGGGGGGGGGGGGGGGGGGGGGGGGGGGGGGGGGGGGGGGGGGGGGGGGGGGGGGGGGGGGGGGGGGGGGGGGGGGGGGGGGGGGGGGGGGGGGGGGGGGGGGGGGGGGGGGGGGGGGGGGGGGGGGGGGGGGGGGGGGGGGGGGGGGGGGGGGGGGGGGGGGGGGGGGGGGGGGGGGGGGGGGGGGGGGGGGGGGGGGGGGGGGGGGGGGGGGGGGGGGGGGGGGGGGGGGGGGGGGGGGGGGGGGGGGGGGGGGGGGGGGGGGGGGGGGGGGGGGGGGGGGGGGGGGGGGGGGGGGGGGGGGGGGGGGGGGGGGGGGGGGGGGGGGGGGGGGGGGGGGGGGGGTATATGTAAAGCTAATTCAGCAAACAGATTTGAGTGCTAAATTATGGCAGGCGGTTTCAGCAGTCAATGAGGCCGAGCACACAACCATCGAACTATCGAAGGCCATCGCAACAACAAAGATCGAGTATAAAATGGTGTAGAGCTATTTCACCTAACAGATTGGCTACTAGACCATGGCAATCTACATCACAATAAATATATGGCAGGATATTTTAGCAACTAATCGGCCTTGGCATGCCATCTCAGCTAAGCAGATTGAGTGCAAAACAAGGCAAGGAAGCTTCTTAAGCAGAGCATATTGACTGTAAACTACTTTGGCAAACAGTGAGATTAACAGCGTCTATCAGCTAACATTCAGCGCTACACCGACATGCACGGGGCCTCAGTCTAGAATGCGCGTACCATGGGAGAAGCTGACCGCCGTGCGTCTCCACACGAATGTCGCCAGCGGTGGCGGCGCTGACCGCCGTGTGCCTCCACAAGAACGTCGCCAGCGGTGGCGGCGCGGCTAGAGGACGGCAGTCTACGAGAGCGTACTGTGGAAGTGAGAGGATCGCCGTGCGTCCCCTCGACGAACCGCGGCGCCTACGTATCGGCGTGGCGGGGAGTGCAGCTTTGGCGGAGCGAATGGAGTGGAGGGGGACGGGGGGAGGGGGGTTTGGGGAATATTATTGGCTAGTTGGCCGAAGGGCGGTTGAATCTAGGATTTGGGGGGAATTTTTGGGTGGGGGGAGGATTTTCGCGCAGGGGGCGGGGGGAGTTTGGTGCATGGTCGGTTTCTCCAAGTGCAGTCCCACGTGTCAGTGAAGAGGCAAGCCGAAGCACGTTCCGTTTGCGTGAGCCATGTGCAGGACCAAACGTGTGTGGGGTGCAATGCGACCGCGACAGGGGTGCTGTGAGTGTACCGCCTTTTTTTCTTTTAAACTAGGTGCTTCGCCCCCTCAAAAAAAACTTGTTGCTTCGCGTGATCCATCGATACTACTACTAGTAATCTGGTAATCCCGACTCAAACGGCGCGGCCGGGTCTTTTCCCGCGCGATATGCTGGGAGGTTGGCTTAGTTGGGTTTTTTAGGATGAGTAATGCTACACCTACGTAGTCCCAGTTACGTAATTAACATAATGTGAAACGTGTGAGCTGTTGATTGTAGATTGGGGGGAGGGAGGGGCCCACCACCATGAAAATCAGGGGAGGAGAGAGAGAGGCAATTTACTTTAACCCTTTCGTAGGTTCCCGTAGATGTAGAAAAATGTGAAATGCGTGAATGTGCATTTGCAGATAAGGCCTTCCCTCATTCATCCTTTTCTCCCACAAGATCTTGATCTTCCGTGCAACGCACGGGCATCTTGCTAGTACTCCTACAATATACTATATTATTGTGAAAGTTCATATACACCGGCCGAGATTAATGCAAACACGGCAGATTTTCATTACATTTTGAACTTTTATAGGACATAAAAATAAAAGAAACACGACCCTAAACCTATTCTACGGCAGCAACCGATGTCCTCCATCTGCGATCTCCATGTACGGGGGTGGGGTTCAAGACCCGTGAAGTGAAGGTGCGGTCTCCGGCGAGGAAAAGTAGAACACGGGAGACGGACCGGCCAGTTGGCACACCATGCCCTGCCGCCTCCCATGCCCTACTCATCCTCGGAGGAGTCCCCGACCTCGGCGGTGCCGGACGTTGGACGGCGGCAAGTAGGACGCGTGGCTGACGGTGCTCCCATCGTCGGCCACCAGCATGGCCACCGCTTGTGCGGCGACTTGAGCGAGGGCGGCGACCTCGAGCTCCATCCCCGAAGACAAGCTCTCCCACAGAGCGTTCGCGCTTGCGGTCATGGCGGATGTGGTGCCAGGTAGGAGGAGTTGCCGCTTTAAGTAGCGCATTCCGGTGAGGCCAAGCGTCCTGGTGCGTCATTAAGTCGCCGGAGTTGGTTCCTCGGGCACCGAGCCTCTTAACGACGGCATATGGACAGACGGCATGAATGCGGGCAGCTGGCGCCGGCTGGGAACGCACCGTGCGACGGTGCGAGGGATGAGGGTTTTTGGTGTGCCAGGGTAGTCAGCTGCGGTCGTGGCAACGTTGGAGATGCCCTTTGCTCACATGCGATCGACGCATGTCATTGAAAAAGCAAGACGACCCGGCATGGTCTCAGGTCCTGAGGATGCAGTTGGCCATGCTACACCACTCCGCGGACGCGTCCCAGCGCCCCGTTCATCCTCGACGAGCCGGGTGTTGGGGTGTGTTTGGATTGTGGCCAAAGTGCACCTTACCAAAATTTTGGTCATGACCCAAAGATTGGTCTTTGTTTGGATGGTTGCCATTTTTTTTTGAGGTTTTGGTCATGACCCAAAAATGGATGGTTGCCATTTTTTTGGCATGCCAATGAACTCTAGCCAACTCTAGTTCATTTTTCTTGCCGATGTCGGCCAAATCATGGGCAACCAAAACCTCAACCAAAATTTTGGCTACCCAATGCTTTGATGGGGCAACCTTGGGCACAAACCAAACATACTAGCTGTTGGTCGTGCCACAGCACTAACGCCACCCTCGGCACACTGAAACCGACCGTGTCTAGCGACGATGAGCGTGTCGCTCACCGCGGTCGCCGTGTCCAGAGGCGGTGCTGGAGCTGCGCCACGTTGTTGGCCCCCACGACCCACATGAACGGTTACCGGTGGCGAGCTAGGAGGTCGTGGGCCAGCTCCTCCATTGGACTAGTTTGCGCTACGTCGTCCCGATAGGTGTGCCCCACATGTCGGTTTCCCTATTTTCCCGGCCATATTCGAGCGTCAGTGCTCCGCGTTGCGCATTAGACCTTTCACTATGTAGGCCAAGCGAGACAACTTATTGTTTATTTGAGCCGGTCAAGTATAATCATGTGGCGTTTGCTTATTCCTCATTCATCTCCAACCCTCTTCTCCATCGATCATGTTGCCCTCCGGTCGAGTCCATCCTCCCGCATGCCTCATTTGAACATTCTGCCGAGTATCATTCGCATGTGGGCCTAGACCATGCTTGTATTTCCAATGTTTATTTGTAATTTGTCTGACATGCATACAAACAAACGGTTCGTTTGAAGTTTCACTTTGCCTCCACTACGTGTCGCTTCGCGTCTTAGTTTGGAGGAGAGAGATGTGAAAAAGTAAGGGGAGTGAGCTCTCATGCAAGAGCCTAGCTATATACGCATTCCTAGTTAAATACGTACAATAAATATGAAGAAAGAGATGGAGAGGACATGGAACAAAGTACTAATACAATAGCCAACCTTATAATTTTTTTTGTGGGAAATAGCCAACCTTATAGCCCACACTACTGTATGAGTGCATATAATAGATGATGGCTATAGATGACATGGCAGTTCCTTATAGACATCGACTGGCTATATTATTAACCATGCTCTAATGCATTTTTCAAAACCGCATTTGACTATTGACAAGATTAATAGTACATGAGATGTATAATGTGAAAATTATATCATTGGAAGCTCCTTTCACATACGTATCCCTGCCTTACCCTCCCTTTCGGTCACTTACTGGCGGACCCCATGCTTGCTAGGCCTCGCATGTCAGTTACTCAATGGGTTTGGCCACGTTAGGGGATCCTCATCTGTAGTATACTCCCTCTGTTTTTATTTACTCCGCATAAAATGACGCGGGCGGGGGAGGGGGAGGGACATCGGTTTGCTCTCAACTGCGGTCCCACAAGCGAGCGAAAACGCAAGACGAAGCGCGTTCCATTCGGTGAGCGATGTGGAGGGTCCAGCGTGCCGGGCTGCAACACGAAGGCGACAAGAGCGATGTACAGTCAAAACCGATTGACCGGTCGTCACCGGAACCACTATTCACACCAGAACCTTCGCTGCTCGGCCTACGCCAGCCACTGCCCTAAAACCACACCTAATCTCCAGCCCCTTCCCCCACCTTTCGATCCCCTAGCCCGCATCAAGCGTCCCCTAGTTCGCCGGAAAGCCATGGTGCGCCGCAAGATCACGTACTACAAGATCCTGACGCCGAAGCGCCGTGCAGAAATCGCGGCGGCGGTCGGCGCCAGAGACCTCCGTTCCCAAGCTCGCTTTGCGGCGGGCCAATCCCCGGGTTCTCTGGAGCCAAGCTACGAGGAGGAGGAAGCCGATCCAATGTTCATGGTGGAGGTCGCGCCGCAGAAGGCCCCCGATGGGTATGAGACGATGGACGTCGACTTCGTGCCGGCGTCCGAGTCCCCCATGGTGCAGGCAGACCAGTGGTTCAACCTGGCGATACTAAAGGAGGACCGGAAGGCAGAGGCTCAACTCAATGCGGAGCGCGTGCATGCCGCTGCCATCGAGGCTCTCCTGCAGGCGGAACCGGATGTCGTGGATGTGAACTGGGCGGCGGAGGCTCAACTTGAGGCGAAGCGCGCGGATGCCGCTGCCATCGAGGCCCTCCTGCAGGCGGAACCGGACGTCCTGGACTTGAACCAGGCGGCAGAGGCTCAACTCGACGCGGAGCGCGCGGATGCCGCTCTCATCGAGGCCCTCCTACAGGCGGAACCGGACGTCCTGGACTTGAACCGGGCGGCGGAGGCTCGACTCGACGCGGAGCGCGCGGATGCCGCTGCCATCGAGGCCCTCCTGCAGGCGGAACCAGACGTCCTCGACTTGAACCGGGCGGTGCTCTCATCCGTGCAGAGCGCCCGCACGCTCCACGTGAACGAGTAGCTGGAGGCCGAGGACAACCACGGTGCGGAGACACACGTCGGCAGCTACGGCTGGTTCACGCCGGCAGCCAAAGACGACGAGGCCGTCTCATTCCGCGAGCAGTGATAGTTTTTCTTTATGTTGTTGTTTTTATGGATCTTTTGCTGTGTAAAAACATATATAGTTATGCAAGTCGCCTGACTTGGGTCAGTCTACCATTTCAGGCGATTGGATGAATATCCTATGTCTCCTAACCCTTCTTCCTCACCTCTTCTTCTTCCCCAACAGACCACCGCACGGGCCGTACGGATACTCCCCAACATGCAGTTGGATAAACATACTCTATGAACGAAAATTATGTGTCAGCGATAGGATGGCTGAGTTTGGTTTGTTCACATGCGACAACACGTGTCAGTGAGGGTGCGTTCCCTTGGTTGGGTTTGCGGCGTGCAGGAGCGACTGTGCATGTGAGGGTGCGGTGCGACCGTGGCGTGCAGGAGCGACCGTGTGAGGGTGCGGTGCGACCGCGACAGCCGTGCGCAAGTGTACCTCCTTTTCATTTTGAAAACTTTAGGCAAGCTTGGCAAAAATGTGTGGCAAAGTATGGCAATGCAAGGCCTAGACCCAAACACGATAAGTACGTAGTACTATGTACTAGGAGTACTAGTGTTAAAAAAGAAAGGCGGGGTTTTCCTTCGCGGGATTAATCGATACAAATCCTTGTTTGACGTGTCAATTAATGCGTATTTTTTTCTCCAAAGCCCAAAGAGCTAACCATCTCACTCCTCATCACTTGATTAATGCAGCGCCATGCAAACCAACCTTCTCACTTCCGCATGCATGCAGGGGATATTAATGTCCTTGGTTGCTAGTACGAGGCAAACCCCATCAATTTTGCCTCGATTAGTGTGAGTGGCCTTTTGCAAATTGTAATTTTGATATACTGGCCTTGTGTACAAAAAAAATGGAGGTAGTAACTATATTTGACTTCCTTCCCCATTGCGGTGACGTTGACGATATCTTGAACGTTGTGGTTTGGCGAAGTGCGTTCGACGGAGAACACCATTGAGGGAGACCATGGTAGGGGGGGGGGGGGGGGGGGGGGGGGGGGGGGGGGGGGGGGGGGGGGGGGGGGGGGGGGGGGGGGGGGGGGGGGGGGGGGGGGGGGGGGGGGGGGGGGGGGGGGGGGGGGGGGGGGGGGGGGGGGGGGGGGGGGGGGGGGGGGGGGGGGGGGGGGGGGGGGGGGGGGGGGGGGGGGGGGGGGGGGGGGGGGGGGGGGGGGGGGGGGGGGGGGGGGGGGGGGGGGGGGGGGGGGGGGGGGGGGGGGGGGGGGGGGGGGGGGGGGGGGGGGGGGGGGGGGGGGGGGGGGGGGGGGGGGGGGGGGGGGGGGGGGGGGGGGGGGGGGGGGGGGGGGGGGGGGGGGGGGGGGGGGGGGGGGGGGGGGGGGGGGGGGGGGGGGGGGGGGGGGGGGGGGGGGGGGGGGGGGGGGGGGGGGGGGGGGGGGGGGGGGGGGGGGGGGGGGGGGGGGGGGGGGGGGGGGGGGGGGGGGGGGGGGGGGGGGGGGGGGGGGGGGGGGGGGGGGGGGGGGGGGGGGGGGGGGGGGGGGGGGGGGGGGGGGGGGGGGGGGGGGGGGGGGGGGGGGGGGGGGGGGGGGGGGGGGGGGGGGGGGGGGGGGGGGGGGGGGGGGGGGGGGGGGGGGGGGGGGGGGGGGGGGGGGGGGGGGGGGGGGGGGGGGGGGGGGGGGGGGGGGGGGGGGGGGGGGGGGGGGGGGGGGGGGGGGGGGGGGGGGGGGGGGGGGGGGGGGGGGGGGGGGGGGGGGGGGGGGGGGGGGGGGGGGGGGGGGGGGGGGGGGGGGGGGGGGGGGGGGGGGGGGGGGGGGGGGGGGGGGGGGGGGGGGGGGGGGGGGGGGGGGGGGGGGGGGGGGGGGGGGGGGGGGGGGGGGGGGGGGGGGGGGGGGGGGGGGGGGGGGGGGGGGGGGGGGGGGGGGGGGGGGGGGGGGGGGGGGGGGGGGGGGGGGGGGGGGGGGGGGGGGGGGGGGGGGGGGGGGGGGGGGGGGGGGGGGGGGGGGGGGGGGGGGGGGGGGGGGGGGGGGGGGGGGGGGGGGGGGGGGGGGGGGGGGGGGGGGGGGGGGGGGGGGGGGGGGGGGGGGGGGGGGGGGGGGGGGGGGGGGGGGGGGGGGGGGGGGGGGGGGGGGGGGGGGGGGGGGGGGGGGGGGGGGGGGGGGGGGGGGGGGGGGGGGGGGGGGGGGGGGGGGGGGGGGGGGGGGGGGGGGGGGGGGGGGGGGGGGGGGGGGGGGGGGGGGGGGGGGGGGGGGGGGGGGGGGGGGGGGGGGGGGGGGGGGGGGGGGGGGGGGGGGGGGGGGGGGGGGGGGGGGGGGGGGGGGGGGGGGGGGGGGGGGGGGGGGGGGGGGGGGGGGGGGGGGGGGGGGGGGGGGGGGGGGGGTGACCACGTTCCTTGTGGGTCCCACCTGTCAGTTCGCACAGGGAAAAGGTCAGATAAGCACAAATTTACACAGGCGCGACAAGACTCCACCCCGTGTGCGGGAATCACCTGGTTGTGTATGTGTCTGTCAGGGCCTGATGTGTGCGCATGCACGTGTAGGTTGAGCACTTGAGCGTGAGAGTGTGTGTTGGTCGTGTGGTGTACTGGTGTGTGCATGCATGCGTGCGTATGTGCGTGTGAGTGTTGCGTGCGTGCGTGGCTGCGTGTGTATGTGTGAGTGTTGCGTGCGTGCGTGGGTGCATGTGTTCGTGTGAGTGTTGCGTGCATGCAGTTCGTGTGCATGCGTGCGTGTGTGTATAATCACCACACCAGCTCCTGTGTGTTAAAACAGACGGCTCAGCATACCAATACAAGGCCACCTTGTCCGCTGTGCCCACGGTCATGACTTCGAACAACCGTCCAATATTTTTTTGTCGTTTGTTTTCATTCTTACTAGCAAGATGCCCGTGCGTTGCACGTAACATCAAGATGCATTTGTATGACTAGTTTATCTTGTGAGAGAAAAGGATGAACGAGGGAAGGCCTTATTTGCAAATGTGGAGAGGTGTGTGGGTACATCTTAGGCAAAATTGTCATAGTTTCTTTCCTATCCGTCAGATATAAATCGGACGGCCTATATTGCAGGATGGCAGGCACACCATCATCACCAACTCTATTTTTTATAAGAGTGTATTTTATCCCTACTCTTATAAAAAGCATAGTCGGTGATGATCGTGTGCCTGCCATCCTGCAATATATGCTGTCCGATCTATATCTGACGGATAGGAAGGAAACTATGGCAATTTTGCAAAAAGATACCCACACCCCTCTCCACACTTGCAAATAAGGCCTTCCCTTGTTTATCCTTTTCTCCCACAAGATAAACTACTCATACAAATGCATCTTGATGTTCCGTGCAACGCATGGGCATCTTGCTAGTATTTTATAAGAGTGTAGATGTAGAGTAGATACAAGCCGACAGGTGGGCCCGATGATAGTGAGATAATGTGATGCAACACTAGAGGTGCCACGTGGAGCGTTTAACTGGTCAACTAGTCGTGTCTTGAGCAAATACAGAGTTGTACGGTGAGCCCGTGACTGTATAATAACCACAAAACGTAAATGGTGACCGTAATGAGTGGATTCTGAAGTCCAATGTATGTATCGTGCTTTCGCTTCAAATACAATGATCGTCACTGTATATATCGCGAGAGAAAGATGAAACATGTGTGAATGTGCTGGGGGCTTACTTTTAGAGGACCTGGGGATAGTTTGTGTGCGTACATGAAAGGGGCGTAGAGGGGGGTATGCGATGGAGAGAGAGAGATGCTCTTCGTTTCTCTTTATTATGACGAACTTTATATATAGTATAAAAATATACAAATTCACAGTGCGGAATAAATATCATTGTGGGCACCATGCAATGCAAGCGTTCATACTCCTCCATATAACTTTGTAATGTTGTATATATGTAGAAATTCTAAAATATTTTTTTGGCCACACTTTATTCAAAAGGAATGTTGTATGCGAAATAAACATGAAGAGAGGGCTTTTTAGATCAATGGGGTACGTGATGTAACATGTGTGAATGTGTAGTTGATGCATTTGGCAGGGCCTAGAGAGGTATGTGTGTGTATTACGTATTCGAGAGAGGCATGGATAGAGGGGCCAACGGGGGGGGCGTGGGAGAGATAGCACGAGAAATGAGAGTGGTCTAGAGAGAGAGAGACGAATATGACATCACGGCGAGAGATTCCCTTGAGTGTGTATATGCAAGGGGGGAGTGGATAGAGGCACCAGGAGAATATATTTTTTGTGTGTGGTGTCTGTGTTGGTATGTGTGGGTGTGAGAAGATAACGAGACATGGGGGCAGAGGGTGTGTCACCGCGTGAGGTCCGGTGGGTCGAGGTGAGGCCCTTCGTTCGGTTCCGTCCTGCGTCACATTGGTCGGCCCGTGACGCATTTAGGGAGACCCATGGATGACTAGTCGTACAAGACAAAGATAGCATAATTGTGAAGGACTCTATGTCCACTGACAAAGCGGGGGGGGGGGGGGGGGGGGGGGGGGGGGGGGGGGGGGGGGGGGGGGGGGGGGGGGGGGGGGGGGGGGGGGGGGGGGGGGGGGGGGGGGGGGGGGGGGGGGGGGGGGGGGGGGGGGGGGGGGGGGGGGGGGGGGGGGGGGGGGGGGGGGGGGGGGGGGGGGGGGGGGGGGGGGGGGGGGGGGGGGGGGGGGGGGGGGGGGGGGGGGGGGGGGGGGGGGGGGGGGGGGGGGGGGGGGGGGGGGGGGGGGGGGGGGGGGGGGGGGGGGGGGGGGGGGGGGGGGGGGGGGGGGGGGGGGGGGGGGGGGGGGGGGGGGGGGGGGGGGGGGGGGGGGGGGGGGGGGGGGGGGGGGGGGGGGGGGGGGGGGGGGGGGGGGGGGGGGGGGGGGGGGGGGGGGGGGGGGGGGGGGGGGGGGGGGGGGGGGGGGGGGGGGGGGGGGGGGGGGGGGGGGGGGGGGGGGGGGGGGGGGGGGGGGGGGGGGGGGGGGGGGGGGGGGGGGGGGGGGGGGGGGGGGGGGGGGGGGGGGGGGGGGGGGGGGGGGGGGGGGGGGGGGGGGGGGGGGGGGGGGGGGGGGGGGGGGGGGGGGGGGGGGGGGGGGGGGGGGGGGGGGGGGGGGGGGGGGGGGGGGGGGGGGGGGGGGGGGGGGGGGGGGGGGGGGGGGGGGGGGGGGGGGGGGGGGGGGGGGGGGGGGGGGGGGGGGGGGGGGGGGGGGGGGGGGGGGGGGGGGGGGGGGGGGGGGGGTATAGGATTTTCAAGTGTCAAAATTTCAAAAAGAAGCGGATAATTTAATGAGGTTTTCAAACATACAAGGTCAAATTTAACGTTGTCTATTTAGGTCAATCCTTAAAGTTTAAGAGTACTCTAAACGTGAATGCTTGTGTTTCAAAATTTCGAACGAAGCGCCAAAAGAGCCTCTATTCGCCCGAAACCGTGTGAGACCAATGTTTGGTAGTACAAGGAAATTACTTTTCTAATAACTCCGACCCGTGAAACCTACCGGCCCGACGTCCAAAGGTCTAAACCGGGGTAGGTTTGTAGCTTCATCTAGACGCCACGCAACCGCCTCCGAAAAACATTCATACACAATGGCCGCCTAAGCACACATGCGCGCGGCCGAAATCGCTCCCGCCCACTATTTGGGACACCTGGGATTACCATCCTACCCCCGACCCGCAGTAGGTCCGAAATTTAAGAGGGGGGCAAAGTTTGTACTTTCCCCAAATTTGAAACAAGCGTGTCCCATCTTCTGTTCAAAAAAGCCAAAAACAAGCGCGTCCCAGACTGAAACATGGTTCTCCCCCCTCCCCCCCTCCCCCCCGCCCACCTGTCCGATTCCCCATTCGTACTCCGTGGGCGCAAAAACTACCTCTCCACCAGCCGCGAAACCCCGGCGTCCTCCGTCCGCCACCCCATTCCACCCATCAACCGCCGCCCTCCTCCATCACGCCGGAGCCGATACCCCGACGTCGTCGTCCACCGCAACCTCAACCGCAACGCCCTCCACGGCTAGTAGTTGAAGCCGAGGCCGAGCCGTCCGTACCAGAGCCAGTTCAACCACGCCGTCTTGCGCCACACCGCTGCCACTCCAACTTCGCCACCCTCCACCGCACCGGAGCTGTTCCTGCTATGCCGTCCTTCGCCGCCTCGGATCTGCTTCCCCTCCGCCGATATACGGCCACGGCAACACAGTCAACAATTTGGACATGGGTTTGTCCAAGAATCCACGGTTCTCCAAAACATCGGTTCCCCCGGGAGAAAAAAGAAGATCGCCACGACATATGGAGGAGACCACACTGGCAACCGATAAGGGTACTCCTCTTCCCTTATTCGTGCAAATCTTACGTGTCTTCTTGCACGGTATTCATCCCACAGAAGACACTAGTTGACCGCTTCTTCTTGATACTAGATGTTCCTAGTAACTCGCGATGCACAAGGTTTCTCCTCATATACTATTTCACCTTAGCTAGAGGTCCGTCGCCCCCCTGAATTTCAATTCCTGGTCAGTTGATTCCCAATTAATGGAAGCATTCCCCGGCGTAACAGGCGCTAGTCCGCCTATTACACTGGGGAAGCAGCGCCTCGGTGTTTATCTTAGGGGCGTGTGGGGCCTAGAGCTACTGGCGCCCGATCTGGAGGTCGGCCAGGATTAAAGGGATGGCCTGGGGGCGCTACCAAGCATGGCGGTGGTGTGAGGTCGAGGGGAGGGCGGGGCGGCGGAGGCAGGGGTCTGGGCCGGTGGTCGCTGGCAGTTCAAGAAAGATCGTCAACAGTGACTGGCGGGAGGTAGACGAAGGCCATCTACCCGTTCCTTATAGATCGGACGGTTCATTAAAAAAATCGACTGACCTATTTATTTTCAGTCGACTGTTATCTTGACATGACCACATGTGGTGGTGTGCTGGAGGAGTACCTACATTTCCCAGCCATCCCTGTGCTCATATATTACAAAATCATACGGAGTAGAATCTAATTTTGTTTGCCAAGCAATGTTGTAGAGCTATCATATGTCTCTTGTCATTTATTTTTCAGCCACCTGCTATCTGCTACTTTTACAGTGCTTTAGTTCTGCACACACTTCACCCATACTCTCACTATTGTTTTTTTATGCATGGGTATTTCAGACTCTGCCAATCAGTTGATAGAAGCACAAAATAAAAGAGAGAAGCAGCTCCAGATTTCTTCGGGCTTAGGCAAGACACGTTTCAATGTTATAAAGGGTGCAGTGTCAGTAGATGGAGATGGTAAAAGTAGCTCTGGAGTTGATGATCTCGCTCGCCATGAACCACCATCCCAGGTGCTTTCTTTAACTTCGTGTCATATGTGGTTGCATGTTGCATATGGTGTCTAGCTTGTATTCAAAAGGCCGAAGTCGGTCTTTATTAAGATAAGGAAAGATATTTTTTACATGAACCACCATCCCGTGAGCACCAGAAGACAAATAGCTAGTCAGGGCACTGGCCGAGCCAGTGACAAGCCCAGCAAAGAGAGGCATCACCTGGAAGCCAACTAAAAAGCCGCGATGGTGGCGAAGCAGTCCGCCTCCCACCAGGCTCTCAGGTCCTAGATGATCATGCTCACCACTCCAGCCGGGGGGGGGGGGGGGGGGGGGGGGGGGGGGGGGGGGGGGGGGGGGGGGGGGGGGGGGGGGGGGGGGGGGGGGGGGGGGGGGGGGGGGGGGGGGGGGGGGGGGGGGGGGGGGGGGGGGGGGGGGGGGGGGGGGGGGGGGGGGGGGGGGGGGGGGGGGGGGGGGGGGGGGGGGGGGGGGGGGGGGGGGGGGGGGGGGGGGGGGGGGGGGGGGGGGGGGGGGGGGGGGGGGGGGGGGGGGGGGGGGGGGGGGGGGGGGGGGGGGGGGGGGGGGGGGGGGGGGGGGGGGGGGGGGGGGGGGGGGGGGGGGGGGGGGGGGGGGGGGGGGGGGGGGGGGGGGGGGGGGGGGGGGGGGGGGGGGGGGGGGGGGGGGGGGGGGGGGGGGGGGGGGGGGGGGGGGGGGGGGGGGGGGGGGGGGGGGGGGGGGGGGGGGGGGGGGGGGGGGGGGGGGGGGGGGGGGGGGGGGGGGGGGGGGGGGGGGGGGGGGGGGGGGGGGGGGGGGGGGGGGGGGGGGGGGGGGGGGGGGGGGGGGGGGGGGGGGGGGGGGGGGGGGGGGGGGGGGGGGGGGGGGGGGGGGGGGGGGGGGGGGGGGGGGGGGGGGGGGGGGGGGGGGGGGGGGGGGGGGGGGGGGGGGGGGGGGGGGGGGGGGGGGGGGGGGGGGGGGGGGGGGGGGGGGGGGGGGGGGGGGGGGGGGGGGGGGGGGGGGGGGGGGGGGGGGGGGGGGGGGGGGGGGGGGGGGGGGGGGGGGGGGGGGGGGGGGGGGGGGGGGGGGGGGGGGGGGGGGGGGGGGGGGGGGGGGGGGGGGGGGGGGGGGGGGGGGGGGGGGGGGGGGGGGGGGGGGGGGGGGGGGGGGGGGGGGGGGGGGGGGGGGGGGGGGGGGGGGGGGGGGGGGGGGGGGGGGGGGGGGGGGGGGGGGGGGGGGGGGGGGGGGGGGGGGGGGGGGGGGGGGGGGGGGGGGGGGGGGGGGGGGGGGGGGGGGGGGGGGGGGGGGGGGGGGGGGGGGGGGGGGGGGGGGGGGGGGGGGGGGGGGGGGGGGGGGGGGGGGGGGGGGGGGGGGGGGGGGGGGGGGGGGGGGGGGGGGGGGGGGGGGGGGGGGGGGGGGGGGGGGGGGGGGGGGGGGGGGGGGGGGGGGGGGGGGGGGGGGGGGGGGGGGGGGGGGGGGGGGGGGGGGGGGGGGGGGGGGGGGGGGGGGGGGGGGGGGGGGGGGGGGGGGGGGGGGGGGGGGGGGGGGGGGGGGGGGGGGGGGGGGGGGGGGGGGGGGGGGGGGGGGGGGGGGGGGGGGGGGGGGGGGGGGGGGGGGGGGGGGGGGGGGGGGGGGGGGGGGGGGGGGGGGGGGGGGGGGGGGGGGGGGGGGGGGGGGGGGGGGGGGGGGGGGGGGGGGGGGGGGGGGGGGGGGGGGGGGGGGGGGGGGGGGGGGGGGGGGGGGGGGGGGGGGGGGGGGGGGGGGGGGGGGGGGGGGGGGGGGGGGGGGGGGGGGGGGGGGGGGGGGGGGGGGGGGGGGGGGGGGGGGGGGGGGGGGGGGGGGGGGGGGGGGGGGGGGGGGGGGGGGGGGGGGGGGGGGGGGGGGGGGGCCGAGTCGTCCAAATGTGTGGGGGCCTGGGGATTCAGGTGAGGAATAATAGCACCTTCCCGCCCATGTCCTTTCCCGAGTCCGTCAGAGGCTGGCAGTCGACTTGGTTCTACTGTCAGGTCCAGTCGACGCCAGGGCAGTCGAGTGGACTCCCTCCGTTTACCATGGACCGAGTGAACAAGCCCTCCCCTCTGAAGCTGATTCCGGAGGAGAAAGCCGACGTGAAGATGTTGATGGAGCGCGTGGTGCAGTTGGTTCGGGAGGGGGTGACGGGCATGGATCTTCTGGAGGTCTTCCTCAGGCGTCGCATCCAACCCCTTCAATTCCGGAGCCACTGCATGTGGTTGTACTGTGGGCCCGAAGACGAGACTAGAGTCCATCCAGAAGAAGTCGACGATGTCACTCTGGAAAGATGGATGGTAGCCGTTACCGGAAACAGGGACAACCCGCGCGGAGCCAGAAGGATTCCTCCACTCGACCACAACAGCGACCCAAACAAGGTACACTTGCTCTGCTTTCCATTGTGTCCTTGTCGTATTCATTTCTGCTAACCCTGCCGACTGGTCGACTGATCCTTGTTTGGGCATCTGCTAGGCCTTCACCGAGCTGTACTCGATGCCCAATGGGGCACAAGCTTCGACTGAGGAAGGCGAGGCGAGCGGGGGCGAGGCGAGCGGGGGCGAGAGCCAGGAAGAGGAGGAATGGGACTCGGATGCTGCAGGGGATGATGACGACGATGATGATGATGAAGGTGATGAAGATGACATCGAGGACGAGGAAGAAGAGGAGGAGGAGGTCGTTCCACCGCGCTCAGAAAGGCGGTCGAAGCTTGTCCACGACCCTTCGACCGAACGTGGTAAGGGGGTTGCGACCGCCACTCAGTCGACCAAGCGCCCTCGGACCACCTCTCCGGCGCCGACTGAAAAGGCGCCGAAGCAGCCCAGGGCGGCCTCATCGAAGCCGACCAAGCTCCTGCCGAAGATGAAGGTGTCCATCCCCACCATATCAGGGTAATTGTGTTGCTCATATTTTCTTATTCTGTGCGAACTTTATCTCTGGTCGACGCTGAGGTTAGTCGACTGATCCTTTGGAGTTGCAGTGCTGCTACTTCTGAGACCTCGGCCCGGGCCGATGACCACGAGATGGAGGATGCAGCAACTTCGAATCCAGGTACTGTGTTCTTAATACCATTCTTAGTCGACTGACTCGCGATCTCTGATCCTGATCCTTCTCCGCAGCTCCACCCAACACTGTTATCGATCTTCCTGATGATGATGAGGATGAAGAGCCGCTGAAGCACAGGAGGAGTCGGAAAGCGTCCGCCAGTAAGGTGCCTCAGGATGTGCCGGCGCCTGAAATTCTGACTGTGGAGGAAGAGAACACCACTCGACACACGGTGTCCTTCGCGAATCCACTGACGAGTGCTCAGCAGCCTTCCCTCTTCAGGGGGGGGGGGGGGGGGGGGGGGGGGGGGGGGGGGGGGGGGGGGGGGGGGGGGGGGGGGGGGGGGGGGGGGGGGGGGGGGGGGGGGGGGGGGGGGGGGGGGGGGGGGGGGGGGGGGGGGGGGGGGGGGGGGGGGGGGGGGGGGGGGGGGGGGGGGGGGGGGGGGGGGGGGGGGGGGGGGGGGGGGGGGGGGGGGGGGGGGGGGGGGGGGGGGGGGGGGGGGGGGGGGGGGGGGGGGGGGGGGGGGGGGGGGGGGGGGGGGGGGGGGGGGGGGGGGGGGGGGGGGGGGGGGGGGGGGGGGGGGGGGGGGGGGGGGGGGGGGGGGGGGGGGGGGGGGGGGGGGGGGGGGGGGGGGGGGGGGGGGGGGGGGGGGGGGGGGGGGGGGGGGGGGGGGGGGGGGGGGGGGGGGGGGGGGGGGGGGGGGGGGGGGGGGGGGGGGGGGGGGGGGGGGGGGGGGGGGGGGGGGGGGGGGGGGGGGGGGGGGGGGGGGGGGGGGGGGGGGGGGGGGGGGGGGGGGGGGGGGGGGGGGGGGGGGGGGGGGGGGGGGGGGGGGGGGGGGGGGGGGGGGGGGGGGGGGGGGGGGGGGGGGGGGGGGGGGGGGGGGGGGGGGGGGGGGGGGGGGGGGGGGGGGGGGGGGGGGGGGGGGGGGGGGGGGGGGGGGGGGGGGGGGGGGGGGGGGGGGGGGGGGGGGGGGGGGGGGGGGGGGGGGGGGGGGGGGGGGGGGGGGGGGGGGGGGGGGGGGGGGGGGGGGGGGGGGGGGGGGGGGGGGGGGGGGGGGGGGGGGGGGGGGGGGGGGGGGGGGGGGGGGGGGGGGGGGGGGGGGGGGGGGGGGGGGGGGGGGGGGGGGGGGGGGGGGGGGGGGGGGGGGGGGGGGGGGGGGGGGGGGGGGGGGGGGGGGGGGGGGGGGGGGGGGGGGGGGGGGGGGGGGGGGGGGGGGGGGGGGGGGGGGGGGGGGGGGGGGGGGGGGGGGGGGGGGGGGGGGGGGGGGGGGGGGGGGGGGGGGGGGGGGGGGGGGGGGGGGGGGGGGGGGGGGGGGGGGGGGGGGGGGGGGGGGGGGGGGGGGGGGGGGGGGGGGGGGGGGGGGGGGGGGGGGGGGGGGGGGGGGGGGGGGGGGGGGGGGGGGGGGGGGGGGGGGGGGGGGGGGGGGGGGGGGGGGGGGGGGGGGGGGGGGGGGGGGGGGGGGGGGGGGGGGGGGGGGGGGGGGGGGGGGGGGGGGGGGGGGGGGGGGGGGGGGGGGGGGGGGGGGGGGGGGGGGGGGGGGGGGGGGGGGGGGGGGGGGGGGGGGGGGGGGGGGGGGGGGGGGGGGGGGGGGGGGGGGGGGGGGGGGGGGGGGGGGGGGGGGGGGGGGGGGGGGGGGGGGGGGGGGGGGGGGGGGGGGGGGGGGGGGGGGGGGGGGGGGGGGGGGGGGGGGGGGGGGGGGGGGGGGGGGGGGGGGGGGGGGGGGGGGGGGGGGGGGGGGGGGGGGGGGGGGGGGGGGGGGGGGGGGGGGGGGGGGGGGGGGGGGGGGGGGGGGGGGGGGGGGGGGGGGGGGGGGGGGGGGGGGGGGGGGGGGGGGGGGGGGGGGGGGGGGGGGGGGGGGGGGGGGGGGGTACAATGGGAAGTGGAGCAGACATACCTTGTTTGGATCACTGTGGTGGTCGAGCGGAGGAATCCTTCTGGCTCCGCGAGGGTTATCCTTGTTCCCAGTAACAGCGGCCATCCACCTTTCCAGAGTGGCATCGTCGACTGCTTCTGGATTGACCCGAGTCACATCCTCAGTCCCGCAGTACAACCACATGCAATGGCTCCGGAACTGAAGAGGCTGGATACGACGCCTAAGAAAAACCTCCAGGAGATCCATACCCGTCACTCCCTCCCGAACCAACTGAACTACACGCTCCATCAGCATCTTCACGTCAGCTTTCTCCTCCGGAATCACCTTCAGAGAGGAGGGCTTGTTCACTCGGCCCATGGTGAACTGAGGGAGTCCACTCGACTGCCCCGGCGTCGGGGGGGGGGGGGGGGGGGGGGGGGGGGGGGGGGGGGGGGGGGGGGGGGGGGGGGGGGGGGGGGGGGGGGGGGGGGGGGGGGGGGGGGGGGGTTGGACAACTTGGGTTTTTTCGTCGCCTGGGCTCGCCTTCTTCACGGTCTGAGAGCGACACGTGAATATGTGCTTGAACAAGCCCCAATGCGGTCGACAACCCAGAAAACTCTCACACATGGACACAAACGCGGCAAGATAGGCGATAGAATTCGGGGTGAAGTGGTGGAGTTGCGCTCCAAAGAAGTTCAAGAAACCACGGAAGAAAACGCTCGGCGGCAAAGAAAATCCGCGGTCGACATGGGTAGCCAGAAGCACGCACTCACCCTCTTCCGGCTGGGGCTGCCACTCTTTCCCCGGAAGCCTTGCAGCTCCATGAGGGATCAGGCCCTCGTTGGCCATGTCGAGGAGATCCGTCTCCGTGATGGTCGATTGGATCCAATCTCCCTGGACCCAGCCTTTCGGCAGGCGAGATCTAGACGAAGACCCGCCGCGACTGGTGGATCTCCCCTTCGCCTTCTCCGTCGCCGACGCCTTCTTCGCGCGTTCCAGCGCCGCCGTCTTCTCCTTGACCATGGCTGCCGGCGAGACGCGCGAGGAGAAGTTGTGCGGAGGCGAGAGCGAGCGCGTTGGGCGGAGACGAAGGGAGCAGAGAGAGAATGCTGAGGCACTGTTCAAAAAACCCTCGCCGGGCGCATTTATAAGATCCCTTCCGAGTGGATGACAGGTGGGCCCGGTCGATCTAATCATATCCTGAAACAGTTACGCGGACGCGATACGTGGCGAAAAAAGCGGCGCGGGGATCGAGGCGTCTATGCCCTGTCCCGTCCGAACACCGCGGTCCGCCCCGCTTCGCGCGCTTCCCCAAATTTCGCATCCCGCGG
>JAAAWM010009935.1:0-31072 GCA_036873465.1 Thinopyrum obtusiflorum
GTTGAGTAAGTTGTGGGAAACCTTTCCATGATAGGCTAGCAGATGTAGGGGATTGTAGGTGTACCGGCCTATGTATCGGTTAAGGGGACCTCTTCGGAAAGACTATGTCTCGATTAATAATTTGGGAATTTTGGGATTGAGTTGGAGGAACCTTCTCAATAATGGCATAAACTTGGTAGTAAAATAAAATTTATTCCTTTGTTGTAGGAAAAAATTAGCTCTACGCAAAATTAAACTTAGAGCCTCCACCAGCCAAATATGCATATAGAGATAGACATTTTCATTATTATTCTATGGTGTGAAATTGCCAGTACATTCAATGTACTGACCTACATGGCTGCAACGTCTCATGTTGCAGGAATCTTACAATGAGTAAGTGATACGTTAGGGTTATGATGTCTACACTCAACCTTGCCGTTGGTGTTGTTGGGACTCCACAATTTTGATGTTATTTCCGCTGTATGGATTGAGGTAATAGTATTTACGTTACTTTTTTTACATGTGATTGCACTCTGTTATAAATCCTCGAGTACTGTGTGTGTCAGCATACCGATCCAAGGATGACACTTAAGCACAAAGACTTGATCCATTTGGGTCGGGTCGCTACAGTCATGCTAGTGAGTAGTTGTGAATTTGATAGATACTTGTGTTAAAGTTTGTGAGTCCAGTAGCATGCACGTATGGTGAACCGTTATGTGATGAAGTCGGAGCATGATTTATTGGGGGGGGGGGGGGGGGGGGGGGGGGGGGGGGGGGGGGGGGGGGGGGGGGGGGGGGGGGGGGGGGGGGGGGGGGGGGGGGGGGGGGGGGGGGGGGGGGGGGGGGGGGGGGGGGGGGGGGGGGGGGGGGGGGGGGGGGGGGGGGGGGGGGGGGGGGGGGGGGGGGGGGGGGGGGGGGGGGGGGGGGGGGGGGGGGGGGGGGGGGGGGGGGGGGGGGGGGGGGGGGGGGGGGGGGGGGGGGGGGGGGGGGGGGGGGGGGGGGGGGGGGGGGGGGGGGGGGGGGGGGGGGGGGGGGGGGGGGGGGGGGGGGGGGGGGGGGGGGGGGGGGGGGGGGGGGGGGGGGGGGGGGGGGGGGGGGGGGGGGGGGGGGGGGGGGGGGGGGGGGGGGGGGGGGGGGGGGGGGGGGGGGGGGGGGGGGGGGGGGGGGGGGGGGGGGGGGGGGGGGGGGGGGGGGGGGGGGGGGGGGGGGGGGGGGGGGGGGGGGGGGGGGGGGGGGGGGGGGGGGGGGGGGGGGGGGGGGGGGGGGGGGGGGGGGGGGGGGGGGGGGGGGGGGGGGGGGGGGGGGGGGGGGGGGGGGGGGGGGGGGGGGGGGGGGGGGGGGGGGGGGGGGGGGGGGGGGGGGGGGGGGGGGGGGGGGGGGGGGGGGGGGGGGGGGGGGGGGGGGGGGGGGGGGGGGGGGGGGGGGGGGGGGGGGGGGGGGGGGGGGGGGGGGGGGGGGGGGGGGGGGGGGGGGGGGGGGGGGGGGGGGGGGGGGGGGGGGGGGGGGGGGGGGGGGGGGGGGGGGGGGGGGGGGGGGGGGGGGGGGGGGGGGGGGGGGGGGGGGGGGGGGGGGGGGGGGGGGGGGGGGGGGGGGGGGGGGGGGGGGGGGGGGGGGGGGGGGGGGGGGGGGGGGGGGGGGGGGGGGGGGGGGGGGGGGGGGGGGGGGGGGGGGGGGGGGGGGGGGGGGGGGGGGGGGGGGGGGGGGGGGGGGGGGGGGGGGGGGGGGGGGGGGGGGGGGGGGGGGGGGGGGGGGGGGGGGGGGGGGGGGGGGGGGGGGGGGGGGGGGGGGGGGGGGGGGGGGGGGGGGGGGGGGGGGGGGGGGGGGGGGGGGGGGGGGGGGGGGGGGGGGGGGGGGGGGGGGGGGGGGGGGGGGGGGGGGGGGGGGGGGGGGGGGGGGGGGGGGGGGGGGGGGGGGGGGGGGGGGGGGGGGGGGGGGGGGGGGGGGGGGGGGGGGGGGGGGGGGGGGGGGGGGGGGGGGGGGGGGGGGGGGGGGGGGGGGGGGGGGGGGGGGGGGGGGGGGGGGGGGGGGGGGGGGGGGGGGGGGGGGGGGGGGGGGGGGGGGGGGGGGGGGGGGGGGGGGGGGGGGGGGGGGGGGGGGGGGGGGGGGGGGGGGGGGGGGGGGGGGGGGGGGGGGGGGGGGGGGGGGGGGGGGGGGGGGGGGGGGGGGGGGGGGGGGGGGGGGGGGGGGGGGGGGGGGGGGGGGGGGGGGGGGGGGGGGGGGGGGGGGGGGGGGGGGGGGGGGGGGGGGGGGGGGGGGGGGGGGGGGGGGGGGGGGGGGGGGGGGGGGGGGGGGGGGGGGGGGGGGGGGGGGGGGGGGGGGGGGGGGGGGGGGGGGGGGGGGGGGGGGGGGGGGGGGGGGGGGGGGGGGGGGGGGGGGGGGGGGGGGGGGGGGGGGGGGGGGGGGGGGGGGGGGGGGGGGGGGGGGGGGGGGGGGGGGGGGGGGGGGGGGGGGGGGGGGGGGGGGGGGGGGGGGGGGGGGGGGGGGGGGGGGGGGGGGGGGGGGGGGGGGGGGGGGGGGGGGGGGGGGGGGGGGGGGGGGGGGGGGGGGGGGGGGGGGGGGGGGGGGGGGGGGGGGGGGGGGGGGGGGGGGGGGGGGGGGGGGGGGGGGGGGGGGGGGGGGGGGGGGGGGGGGGGGGGGGGGGGGGGGGGGGGGGGGGGGGGGGGGGGGGGGGGGGGGGGGGGGGGGGGGGGGGGGGGGGGGGGGGGGGGGGGGGGGGGGGGGGGGGGGGGGGGGGGGGGGGGGGGGGGGGGGGGGGGGGGGGGGGGGGGGGGGGGGGGGGGGGGGGGGGGGGGGGGGGGGGGGGGGGGGGGGGGGGGGGGGGGGGGGGGGGGGGGGGGGGGGGGGGGGGGGGGGGGGGGGGGGGGGGGGGGGGGGGGGGGGGGGGGGGGGGGGGGGGGGGGGGGGGGGGGGGGGGGGGGGGGGGGGGGGGGGGGGGGGGGGGGGGGGGGGGGGGGGGGGGGGGGGGGGGGGGGGGGGGGGGGGGGGGGGGGGGGGGGGGGGGGGGGGGGGGGGGGGGGGGGGGGGGGGGGGGGGGGGGGGGGGGGGGGGGGGGGGGGGGGGGGGGGGGGGGGGGGGGGGGGGGGGGGGGGGGGGGGGGGGGGGGGGGGGGGGGGGGGGGGGGGGGGGGGGGGGGGGGGGGGGGGGGGGGGGGGGGGGGGGGGGGGGGGGGGGGGGGGGGGGGGGGGGGGGGGGGGGGGGGGGGGGGGGGGGGGGGGGGGGGGGGGGGGGGGGGGGGGGGGGGGGGGGGGGGGGGGGGGGGGGGGGGGGGGGGGGGGGGGGGGGGGGGGGGGGGGGGGGGGGGGGGGGGGGGGGGGGGGGGGGGGGGGGGGGGGGGGGGGGGGGGGGGGGGGGGGGGGGGGGGGGGGGGGGGGGGGGGGGGGGGGGGGGGGGGGGGGGGGGGGGGGGGGGGGGGGGGGGGGGGGGGGGGGGGGGGGGGGGGGGGGGGGGGGGGGGGGGGGGGGGGGGGGGGGGGGGGGGGGGGGGGGGGGGGGGGGGGGGGGGGGGGGGGGGGGGGGGGGGGGGGGGGGGGGGGGGGGGGGGGGGGGGGGGGGGGGGGGGGGGGGGGGGGGGGGGGGGGGGGGGGGGGGGGGGGGGGGGGGGGGGGGGGGGGGGGGGGGGGGGGGGGGGGGGGGGGGGGGGGGGGGGGGGGGGGGGGGGGGGGGGGGGGGGGGGGGGGGGGGGGGGGGGGGGGGGGGGGGGGGGGGGGGGGGGGGGGGGGGGGGGGGGGGGGGGGGGGGGGGGGGGGGGGGGGGGGGGGGGGGGGGGGGGGGGGGGGGGGGGGGGGGGGGGGGGGGGGGGGGGGGGGGGGGGGGGGGGGGGGGGGGGGGGGGGGGGGGGGGGGGGGGGGGGGGGGGGGGGGGGGGGGGGGGGGGGGGGGGGGGGGGGGGGGGGGGGGGGGGGGGGGGGGGGGGGGGGGGGGGGGGGGGGGGGGGGGGGGGGGGGGGGGGGGGGGGGGGGGGGGGGGGGGGGGGGGGGGGGGGGGGGGGGGGGGGGGGGGGGGGGGGGGGGGGGGGGGGGGGGGGGGGGGGGGGGGGGGGGGGGGGGGGGGGGGGGGGGGGGGGGGGGGGGGGGGGGGGGGGGGGGGGGGGGGGGGGGGGGGGGGGGGGGGGGGGGGGGGGGGGGGGGGGGGGGGGGGGGGGGGGGGGGGGGGGGGGGGGGGGGGGGGGGGGGGGGGGGGGGGGGGGGGGGGGGGGGGGGGGGGGGGGGGGGGGGGGGGGGGGGGGGGGGGGGGGGGGGGGGGGGGGGGGGGGGGGGGGGGGGGGGGGGGGGGGGGGGGGGGGGGGGGGGGGGGGGGGGGGGGGGGGGGGGGGGGGGGGGGGGGGGGGGGGGGGGGGGGGGGGGGAACGCCCGAGCGAGGTCACGCAGCCCGCCAGCTTCTGCATCTCCTTAAGGGTTTGCGGTGGACTCATCCTTTCTATGGCCTTGATCTTCTCCGGATTGGCCTTGATCCCTCTGTGCAACACTAGGAAACCCAGCAGCTTGCCAGACGAGATGCCAAACACACATTTTTCCGGGTTGAGCCGCAGGTTCACTTTGCGCAGACTGGCGAATGTCTCCTCTAGATCTTCGATAAGGGTTCTTGCCTCCCGAGATTTCACCACTATATCATCGACGTATGCCTCGGCGTTCCTCCTGAGTTGCTGGCCCAGAGCGATGTGCATCAGCCGCTGGAAGGTTGCTCCAGCATTGCGCAGTCCGAATGGCATGCAGGTGTAGCAGTACACCCCGCACGGGGTCAAGAAGCCGTCTTCTCAACATCCTGCACCGCCATCTTGATTTGGTGATAGCCCGAGAAGGCGTCCAGGAAGCACAGTAAATCACACTCGATGGTGGAGTCGACGATCTGGTCGATGCGTGGGAGAGGGAAAGGATCTTGAGGACAAGCCTTGTTGAGGTTAGTGAAATCGACGCACATGCGCTCCTTCCCGCCCTTCTTGGGGACGATAACCGGGTTCACCAGCCAATCTTGATGCTGTACTTTCCGAATGACGCTGGCCTCATGCAGCTTGCGGGTCTCCTGGACAATGAATGACTACTTATCTGGGGCTTGCCGCCGTGCCTTCTGTTTTACTGGGCGTGCGTTGGGGCATACCATCAGGTGGTGCTCGATTACCCCACGTGGAACCCCGACCAAGTCCGCCGCTTCCCATGCAAACACGTCCTTGTTCACGCGGGGGAAGCTGACCAGCGCCTCTTCCTGGTCTGGGGGAGGCTGGCGCCTATGGTGAAGGTAGAGCCCAATCCCCCGTCTTCATCGACTGGCACCTGCTTCATCTCGGCCTGGTCTTGAGAAAATAATTGCTTCTTCTTGGCTGGCGCAGCCCCCGGGCCCTCCGGAGCCCCCTCTCCGCTTGGTCGCGCGGCCGTCGCTGCCCTGAAGGTGAGCTTGAGGGCCGAGAGCGCATCCTTGGTATCCCCCGCCACGGTGAGGACACCGCTGCTTCCCGACATCTTCATGAGGTTGTAGCCAGGATGAGTCGCCGCCATGAACTTGGCCAGGGCCGGATACCCGAGAATGGCATTGTACGGGAGGCCGATGCGGGCGATGTCGAAGTCGATGAGCTCGGTGCGGTAGTTGTTGCGTGTGCCAAAGGTGATGGGGAGGCGGATCTGCCCTAGAGGGCGGGTGGAGCCATCAACGACCCCAGAGAAAGGCTTGGTGGGGAGGAACCAGCCGTAAGGCACATGAAGCAGGCCGAACGCCTCCACGGAGAGGACGTTGAGGCCAGCGCCGTCGTCGATGAGGGTCCTGGTGACTGCTATGTTGCAGATGGTGGGGGTGCAGAGCATAGGGAGTGCGCCGGCGCCGGCCGTGGTCTTGGGGTGGTCCCTTGAGTCGAAGGTGAGGTCGGCCTTAGGCGCCACCCATCCTGGAGGAGCTCCCCGCTACGCGTGGGTGGCGCCCGCCCGGTGGAAGAACTGCTTGACGTGGCGGTCCGAGGCTGGCACCTGCGACCCACCAAGGATGGCCGCGACGGCGTGGGGTGTCGGTGCCGTGAAGCGCGCGATGAAGAGGCCGCGCAACTCTTCCCAGGAGGCCACTGAAGACTCCGGCAAGCCCAGGAACCAGGCGCGCAGCACGCCCGTAAGGGCCATGGGGAGCCAATTCACCATGACCTTGTCGTCGCCACCGGCTGCCCAGACAGCCTTCTCGTACGCCTGGAGGAACCCCGCCAGATCCGCCGTGCCATCGTATTGAGGCGGCCACTCTGGCCTGAACTTTGGCGGCCATTGCACCTGCCGCAAGGCGGGGGAGAAAGCCCGATGGCCCGCAGTGCTTTCGAACATGCCCGGTGGCCCGACCAGTGGAGCGATGCCCGCCATGGGAACTGAACAGCGAGGGCGGGGTACAGTAGATGAGGAGGTGAATCTTCGACACACCCCTACCTGGAGTGCCAAATGTTAGATTCAGGGCTTCACAGACCAAAGAAAAGTTCAAACTCTGGGGTGCGTGCGAAGAACTCAATCTCCCCAGCCTACCAACTTGTTGCTCTCACGGCCTAGCTTGATGAACGGAAAAGGAAAGGGACACGGCAGTTTACCCAGGTTTGGGCCACCTTGCGGTGTAAGACCCTACTCCTGCTTTGGGGTGGATTGGCCTCGCGAGGGGCTGAGGATGAACTAGCACAGAGGAAGAACAACCTCAGGAGGTCGGTTCTTGTGTTGGTGTGAACTAGTGAGGGTTCGGGGGGTCCGATCTCGTCTCATCTCGTCCCCCTCTATGGTGGTGGCTAACCTATATATATAGAGGCCTCGGTCCTCTTCCCCCAAAATGTAGGCGGGAAGGGATTCCACAGCGGCCAGTTTGAAAGAGGACAAGAAGTACATCCTATCCTGACGAAAGGTGGTCTTCGCCTGCAAAGCTTCTGGTCGTGACGCCGCGGTGGGCTCGACGATGACATCCATCCTGTAGTCCTGGCGTCCTTGGTCTTGTAGCATGGGAATGGAAACCTTTGGCTGATTCCTCGGGACTCCGCGTCTGCGCTTGCCTCCTTAGCATCGAAGAGGAAACCTGCTGTACTGCGCCCGCTGGCGCCCGCCTGGCCTTGGTCGTCATGGCTCACGTCACCTTAACCTCATGAGGGATTACTGGATTAGTAGTAGTAGTATCGATGGATCACGCGAAGCACCAAGTTTTTTTTTGAGGGGGTGAAGCACCAAGTTTAAAAGAAAAAAAGGTGGTACACTCACAACACGCCTGTCGCGGTCGCATTGCACCCCACACACGATCGGTCCTGCACACGGCTCATGCAAACGGAACACACTTCGGCTTGCCTCTTCACTGACACGTGGGACTGCACTTGGAGAAACCGACCATGCGCCAAACTCCCCCGCCCACCGAGCCGAGGGGCTGAGGATGAACTAGCACAGAGGAAGAACAAGGGGGGGGGGGGGGGGGGGGGGGGGGGGGGGGGGGGGGGGGGGGGGGGGGGGGGGGGGGGGGGGGGGGGGGGGGGGGGGGGGGGGGGGGGGGGGGGGGGGGGGGGGGGGGGGGGGGGGGGGGGGGGGGGGGGATGCGCCAAACTCCCCCGCCCACCGAGCGAAAATCCCCCCAAATCCCAAATTCAACCGCCCTTCGGCCAACTAGCCAATAATATTCCCCAAACCCCCCTCCCCACGGCTCCCTCCACTCCATTCGCTCCACCAAAGCCGCCCTCCCCACCGCGCCGATACGTCGGCATCGCGGTTCGTCGAGGGGATGCACGGCGATCCTCTCGCTCCCACAGTATGCTCTCGTAGACTGCCGTCCTCTAGCCACGCCGCCACCGCTGGCGACGTTCTTGTGGAGACGCACGGCGGTCAGCTTCTCCCACGGTACGCGCATTCTAGACTGAGGCCCCGTGCATGTCGGAGTAGCGCTGAATGTTAGCTGATAGACATTGTTAATCTCACTGTTTGCCGAAGTAGTTTACACTCAACATGCTCTGCTTAAGAAGCTTCCTTGCCCTGTTCTGCACTCAATCTGCTTAGCTGAGATGGCATGCCACACCCGATTAGTTGCTAAAATATCCTACCATATATTTATTGTGACGAGATTGCCATGGTCTAGTAGCCAATCTGTTAGGTGAAATAGCTCTACATCATTTTATACTCGATCTTTGTTGCTGAGATGGCCTTCGATGGCTGTGTGCTTGGCCTCATTGACTGCTGAAATAGCCTGCCATAATTTAGCACTCAAATCTGTTTGCTGAATTAGGTTTACATATATTTCGTTACTTAGATCTGCTTGTCCAAATATCTTGCCATAGCTTTAGACATCGACCTAGGTATTTTTTTTCTGGACTTCATAAAAAAGCATATATGTTTTTCCTGTAATATCTAGTAGCAGAACTAATTTGTATGTCTAACAGATGGACAGGACTTGGATAACTTCTGCTCGAAGATTCTCCGCTGCATATGTCGAGGGGGTTGAAAACTTCATGAACTTTATCAGAGCTGAGTACGGTGGTCCGAAATCAGATGTGCTCTGCCCATGTAGCAGTTGTATGAATTCAGTTACAAGACCCCAGTCAACTGTGCAAAATCATCTACACTTGTATGGGATGTCGGTCACATATACTAGGTGGGTTCATCATGGTGAAGCTGTGAACGTCAATGTTACTGACTATGTGGAAGCAGCAGATCACCGTCTTGATCTGCCTGATGCTCAGGTGGAAGAGGAGGAGGAGGTGGTGGTGGCAGAGCCAGTGAGTTTGACCAACATTGAAACAATGCTACGAAATGCTCGTGCATTTCGTGAGTTTTCACCTGCAGAAGAAAAATGATGGGCCCGCATGTTGGAACAATGCAACGTGGCTGTCACCCCAGGAAATAAGCTGTCAGTATTCTCAGCTATGGTCACCTTTCTTTAGGTGAAGACATCTGAGCGGATGACCAACAAATCATTTGATGCGATGTTGGCTGCTTTCCGCGATTTTTTCCTAGATGCGTCTGAGCTGGCACACACCTACAGTAAAATTAAGAATTTCCTTCGTGTAGTTGGAATTGGATATGATATGATCCATGTTTGTAAGAATAATTGTGTTCTGTTCCGGAAGGATTATGCCAACTTAAGTGAATGCCCAAAATGCAAATCATCAAGATGGAAATATGGCGATGATGTGAAGAGGATTCCTCATAATGTTCTGAGACATTTTTCAATTATACCAAGATTGCAGAGGTTGTTTCATGATGCTGAAACAAGAGAGGATGTACTGTGGCATTCTAGGAACCAGGAGTACAGAGATCAGAATGTAATGAGCCATCCATCTCATGGTATTGACTGGAAAAGCTTCAATCAGAAAAATAAAAAGTTTGCTGCTGACCCAAGAAACATTAGACTTGACTTAGCTTCAGATGGATTTAACCCATTTGGCCACCAGAGCGCCACATATAGCATGTGGCCAGTGCTTGTTATCCCTTACAACATGCCTCCAAATGTCTGCACCAAAGAATCAAACTACATGATGGCCTTGCTCATCCCAGGTCCAAAAAGTCTTGGAAAGGATTTTGATTTATTCATGGAGCCTCTTGTGGAGGAACTTCAACAGCTATGGAGGGGTGTTCTCACTCGAGACCTATATAGCAGCCCACTAGCTGATTTCTTTTTGTGTGCTGTTATAATTTGGTGCATCCATGATTATCCGGCTTTGGGCACTATGTCAGGGCGAACGACACATGGTTACAATGCATGTGTTTGCTGTGAAAGGAATACGCTGTCATACACAATACTTAGCAAGATCTGTTACATTGGACACCGCCGTTTCTTTGCCAAGGACAAGCTGTGTCCTACAAAATACCGAAGACATGTGTTCAATGCAAAGCATGAAAACCGTGATGCGCCAAAGTGAAGGAAATATGCCCTAGAGGCAATAATAAAGTTATTATTTATTTCCTTATTTCATGATAAATGTTTATTATTCATGCTAGAATTGTATTAACCGGAAACAGGGGGGGGGGGGGGGGGGGGGGGGGGGGGGGGGGGGGGGGGGGGGGGGGGGGGGGGGGGGGGGGGGGGGGGGGGGGGGGGGGGGGGGGGGGGGGGGGGGGGGGGGGGGGGGGGGGGGGGGGGGGGGGGGGGGGGGGGGGGGGGGGGGGGGGGGGGGGGGGGGGGGGGGGGGGGGGGGGGGGGGGGGGGGGGGGGGGGGGGGGGGGGGGGGGGGGGGGGGGGGGGGGGGGGGGGGGGGGGGGGGGGGGGGGGGGGGGGGGGGGGGGGGGGGGGGGGGGGGGGGGGGGGGGGGGGGGGGGGGGGGGGGGGGGGGGGGGGGGGGGGGGGGGGGGGGGGGGGGGGGGGGGGGGGGGGGGGGGGGGGGGGGGGGGGGGGGGGGGGGGGGGGGGGGGGGGGGGGGGGGGGGGGGGGGGGGGGGGGGGGGGGGGGGGGGGGGGGGGGGGGGGGGGGGGGGGGGGGGGGGGGGGGGGGGGGGGGGGGGGGGGGGGGGGGGGGGGGGGGGGGGGGGGGGGGGGGGGGGGGGGGGGGGGGGGGGGGGGGGGGGGGGGGGGGGGGGGGGGGGGGGGGGGGGGGGGGGGGGGGGGGGGGGGGGGGGGGGGGGGGGGGGGGGGGGGGGGGGGGGGGGGGGGGGGGGGGGGGGGGGGGGGGGGGGGGGGGGGGGGGGGGGGGGGGGGGGGGGGGGGGGGGGGGGGGGGGGGGGGGGGGGGGGGGGGGGGGGGGGGGGGGGGGGGGGGGGGGGGGGGGGGGGGGGGGGGGGGGGGGGGGGGGGGGGGGGGGGGGGGGGGGGGGGGGGGGGGGGGGGGGGGGGGGGGGGGGGGGGGGGGGGGGGGGGGGGGGGGGGGGGGGGGGGGGGGGGGGGGGGGGGGGGGGGGGGGGGGGGGGGGGGGGGGGGGGGGGGGGGGGGGGGGGGGGGGGGGGGGGGGGGGGGGGGGGGGGGGGGGGGGGGGGGGGGGGGGGGGGGGGGGGGGGGGGGGGGGGGGGGGGGGGGGGGGGGGGGGGGGGGGGGGGGGGGGGGGGGGGGGGGGGGGGGGGGGGGGGGGGGGGGGGGGGGGGGGGGGGGGGGGGGGGGGGGGGGGGGGGGGGGGGGGGGGGGGGGGGGGGGGGGGGGGGGGGGGGGGGGGGGGGGGGGGGGGGGGGGGGGGGGGGGGGGGGGGGGGGGGGGGGGGGGGGGGGGGGGGGGGGGGGGGGGGGGGGGGGGGGGGGGGGGGGGGGGGGGGGGGGGGGGGGGGGGGGGGGGGGGGGGGGGGGGGGGGGGGGGGGGGGGGGGGGGGGGGGGGGGGGGGGGGGGGGGGGGGGGGGGGGGGGGGGGGGGGGGGGGGGGGGGGGGGGGGGGGGGGGGGGGGGGGGGGGGGGGGGGGGGGGGGGGGGGGGGGGGGGGGGGGGGGGGGGGGGGGGGGGGGGGGGGGGGGGGGGGGGGGGGGGGGGGGGGGGGGGGGGGGGGGGGGGGGGGGGGGGGGGGGGGGGGGGGGGGGGGGGGGGGGGGGGGGGGGGGGGGGGGGGGGGGGGGGGGGGGGGGGGGGGGGGGGGGGGGGGGGGGGGGGGGGGGGGGGGGGGGGGGGGGGGGGGGGGGGGGGGGGGGGGGGGGGGGGGGGGGGGGGGGGGGGGGGGGGGGGGGGGGGGGGGGGGGGGGGGGGGGGGGGGGGGGGGGGGGGGGGGGGGGGGGGGGGGGGGGGGGGGGGGGGGGGGGGGGGGGGGGGGGGGGGGGGGGGGGGGGGGGGGGGGGGGGGGGGGGGGGGGGGGGGGGGGGGGGGGGGGGGGGGGGGGGGGGGGGGGGGGGGGGGGGGGGGGGGGGGGGGGGGGGGGGGGGGGGGGGGGGGGGGGGGGGGGGGGGGGGGGGGGGGGGGGGGGGGGGGGGGGGGGGGGGGGGGGGGGGGGGGGGGGGGGGGGGGGGGGGGGGGGGGGGGGGGGGGGGGGGGGGGGGGGGGGGGGGGGGGGGGGGGGGGGGGGGGGGGGGGGGGGGGGGGGGGGGGGGGGGGGGGGGGGGGGGGGGGGGGGGGGGGGGGGGGGGGGGGGGGGGGGGGGGGGGGGGGGGGGGGGGGGGGGGGGGGGGGGGGGGGGGGGGGGGGGGGGGGGGGGGGGGGGGGGGGGGGGGGGGGGGGGGGGGGGGGGGGGGGGGGGGGGGGGGGGGGGGGGGGGGGGGGGGGGGGGGGGGGGGGGGGGGGGGGGGGGGGGGGGGGGGGGGGGGGGGGGGGGGGGGGGGGGGGGGGGGGGGGGGGGGGGGGGGGGGGGGGGGGGGGGGGGGGGGGGGGGGGGGGGGGGGGGGGGGGGGGGGGGGGGGGGGGGGGGGGGGGGGGGGGGGGGGGGGGGGGGGGGGGGGGGGGGGGGGGGGGGGGGGGGGGGGGGGGGGGGGGGGGGGGGGGGGGGGGGGGGGGGGGGGGGGGGGGGGGGGGGGGGGGGGGGGGGGGGGGGGGGGGGGGGGGGGGGGGGGGGGGGGGGGGGGGGGGGGGGGGGGGGGGGGGGGGGGGGGGGGGGGGGGGGGGGGGGGGGGGGGGGGGGGGGGGGGGGGGGGGGGGGGGGGGGGGGGGGGGGGGGGGGGGGGGGGGGGGGGGGCGTTTTTGAAACGCCACGGAGCATATGAGATGTTCCAAGAGTTGAAATTAGTATTTCAGACTCATGCCCATGTCGAAAGGTATGAGACCTTTGACAAGTACTTTTCCTACAAGATGGAGGAGAATAGCTCAGCTAGTGAGCATGTGCTCAGAATGTCTGAGTACTACAATCACTTAAATCAAGTGGGAGTTGATCTTCCAGATAAGATAGTGATTGACAGAGTTCTCTAGTCACTATCACCAAGTTACTAGAACTTCATGATGAACTATAATATGCAAGGGATAACGGAAATGATTCCCAAGCTCTTTGTGATGCTGAAATCGACGAAGGTAGAAATCAAGAAAAGCATCAAGTGTTGATGGTTGACAAGACCACTAGTTTCAAAAAAAGGGCAAAGGGAAGAAGGGGAACTTCAAGGAGAATGGCAAGCAAGTTGCTGCTCAAGTGAAGAAGTCCAAGTCTGGACCTAAGCCTGAGACTAAGTGCTTCTACTGCAAAGGGACTGGTCACTAGAAGCAGAACTGCCCCAAGTATTTGGCGGATAAGAAGGATGGCAAAGTGAACAAAGGTATATTTGATATACATGTTATTGATGTGTACTTTACTAGTGTTACGGAACGAGTAAAGGGACTTGCCGGTAACGAGATTGAACTAGGTATTGAGATACCGACGATCGAATCTCGGGCAAGTAACATACCGATGACAAAGGGAACAACGTATATTGTTATGCGGTTTGATCGATAAAGATCTTCATAGAATATGTGGGAGCCAATATGAGCATCCAGGTTCCGCTATTGGTTATTGACCGGAGACGTGTCTCGGTCATGTCTACATAGTTCTCGAACCCGTAGGGTTCGCACTCTTAAAGTTCGGTGACGATTTGTATTATGAGTTTATGTGTTTTGATGTACCAAAGGTAGTTCGGAGTCCTGGATGAGATCGGGGACATGACGAGGAGTCTCGAAATGGTCGAGACGTAAAGATCGATATATTGGACGACTATATTCGGACATCGGAAAGGTTCCGAGTGATTCGGGTATTTTTCGGAGTACCGGAGAGTTACGAGAATTCGTATTGAGCCTTAATGGGCCATACGGGAAAGGAGAGAAAGGCCTCAAAGGGTGGCCGCACCCCTCCCCATGGACTGGTCCGAATTGGACTAGGGAAGGGGGGCGCCCCCTTCCTTCCTTCTCCTTCTCCCTTCCCTTTTCCTATTCAATGTGGGAGGTGGAATCCTGCTAGGACTAGGGAGTCCTAGTAGGACTCCACACTTGGGCGCGCCCTATGAGGGCCGGCCTCCTCCTCCCTCCATCCTTTATATACGTGGCCAGGGGGCACCCCATAGACACAACAATTGATCATTGATCTCTTAGCCGTGTGCGGTGCCCCCCTCCACCATAATCCACCTCGATCATATCGTAGCGGTGCTTAGGCGAAGCCCTGCGTCGGTAGCATCATCATCACCGTCACCACGCCGTCGTGCTGACGAAACTCTCCTGTGAGGCTTTGCTGGATCGGAGCTCGCGGGACATCATCGAGTTGAACGTGTGCTGAACTCGGAGGTGCCGTGCGTTCAGTACTTGGATCGGTCGGATCGTGAAGATGTACGACTACATCAACCGTGTTGTGCTAACGCTTCCATTTTCGGTCTACGAGGGTACGTGGACACACTCTCCCCTCTCGTTGCTATGCATCACCATGATCCTGTGTGTGCGTAGGAAATTTTGGAAATTACTACGTTTCCCAACACAAAGAGGCTCACCGCCGATGAGTTGCAAGTGGAATTAGAGAAGGTCAGGCATATTACACCAGGAAACCATCCTGATAATGGTAGCGGGAAAAGGAAGCGTGGCAGGGCAGAAGAGAGATTATTGTTTACCCGCAGGTCCACTTTGTGGGACTTGGAGTATTGGAAAGATTTGGATCTGCGGCATAATCTTGATGTGATGCACATCAAGAAAAATATATGTGACAGCATTATCGGCACACTTCTTAATATTGAAGGCAAGACGAAACATACCTTAAAATCTAGGATTGATTTGACACACCTGGGTATCAGAAATGATTTGCAGGTGGAAGATGAAGGTAAACCACGGGATATGGCACCAGCTGTGTATGTCTTGGACAAGGTAAAAAGAAAAGAATTCTGCGAGGTACTGTCACGTGTGAGATTCCCACATGGATTTGCTTCCAACCCTGAAAGGAGAGTCAGTGCAGATGGAAACAAGGTACAAGGGTTGAAAACTCATGACTGCCACGTCCTACTTCAAAGGGTTTTACCTGTTATCCTTAGAGGATTGGGCCGCCCTGACTTATGCAGAGCAGTTGCAGAGTTGGGACAATTCTTCGGGGAACTCCGCAGTAGAAATATCAGGATAGATGTTTTGGAGCGTCTTAGAGACAAGATACCAACTATCCTATGCAACCTTGAGAAGATATATCCTCCAGCCTTCTTTGATGTGATGGTGCATTTGGCTGTTCATCTACCTGATGAGGTACTACTTAGAGGTCCAGTACAGTATGGCTGGATGTACCCTATTGAAAAGCGGCTAGGCACTTTCAAGGGCTATGTTAGGAACAGAGCTAGACCCGAGGGTTCCATTGCAGAGGCCTATATTGCTACAGAAGCATTGACATTCTGCTCAAAATACATTGAAACAGCTGATCAGCTTAGCAAAGAGGTGGGTGAAGACAATCCCGGGCTCAATGTTTTTGATTGTTCTGTTCGAGTTACAGGGAAGAGTCGACAAGACGACAAACCTAAAGATTTGGACAAAATGGTTTGGTATGTGTTGAATAACTGTCCTGAGATTCTACCTTATATCGAGTAAGTGCTAAGTACTGCAGCTTATACATCGTAATCTACTAAACGTGTAGCACATTCTTATATATTTAGATGTTTGACGCGATCACTATGTTGTGCAGCATCTACAAAAAGGAGTTATTGCCGCAAAATCCAAGAAACATTGACAAACTAGTTATGGCAGGATTTGCGAAATGGTTCAAGAGCCATGTAAGCTTTTGAATTGCACTGTCAGTTTTTTTAATATATTGAGTACATAAGATGATCAGCTTGCCTATTTTCTAACCATAGGTTAAGAAGATGCGGGAGGATGGGCAAGCAGTTAATGATGCCCTTTACGCACTAGCAATGGGTCCTGATACTCGGGTAAGACATTATGAATCTTGCATTGTTGGAGATGTGCGCTACAACACCCTTGCACGCGTCGAAGGCAGGAAGACACAAAACAGTGCCATCATGAGCACGGATAAGTATGGCGAAGAGACAACTGAAATGTATGCTAACATAACAGACATTGTTCAGTTGCAGTATATCTCCAGTTTCAAGGTTCATCGGTATGTGGTTCTGTTGTGCTGTCATTGGTATAACCTGTTTTCCAGGATCGCAAAACCCAGAGCTGATGATTATTTCAAATCCATCAATGTCAAGGCGGCGTACTAGACCTACGAGCCTTTTATTTTGGCAAATCAAGCAACACGGATATTTTTCTTGGAAGACACATTTGCACGTAGCGATGACTAGAGAGTATTGCAAAGGTTTGAGCAGAGGAATTCGTTTAATGAAGTTGCACAACAAGATGATGCTTACACTGCTCCTGATGTAGAAGATTCCACAGATGTTCCTAATATCTTTGAGAACCATCACTTCAATGACGTTGGCAAAAAGATTGCATGTCGGGCTGTGGACATACGAGAGTTGATCAATAAGAAGCCAATGTTCGAGGACATTGAGGATGAAGAAGAAGATGACACTGGGGGGAATTACGATTCAGACTGATACACATGGCGAAGATGTTGACGCTGCTGCTGCGGATGATGATTAGATTGCTTTTGTCGTATTTGCCTGTCAGAAGATGTTTTTTTATCTACTATGTGAAATTGTGTTTGCTATGACAACTGAAACCTGATGAAGTTGTTGTTTAGTATTTTGCTGTGAGAACATCACTTGTTATGTATGTTGATTTGTGTGGTGATTGTATGACGACTAAAACATGATGACATTGTTGTTTAGTTGTACTCATATTTGGCTATGAAACTTGTATTTGATGACATAGTTTGCTGTTGGACTGCAATTTGCTCGACGTCTTCGAATGGGAACAAAGCTGACCCGACAGGGCCTCTACTAATTTATTTATTTATTAGCTAAAGGGCCTCTGCTATTTATTTATTTATGAGCAAAAGGGGATACCCCCCGATTTTCGTTAATATAAATCATTAGATGTTCACAACACTACGCCCAGCCTGCTAAACAGGTTTCATTCATTACTAGTTTCAGCAAAGTGTTCATGCCATAGCCACTGAATACATCACGAGTGCTACATACACTGCAAATAAAGAGACAATCATCCTACAGAGCACATCGATTTTGCCCATTATCTTCACAAGCTCTTTCATCTCCTCATTGCTGTCAAGGCCGTTCAGCAGCTGTTGCTTGGCCATGATCAGAGGAATTGCATCTTTAACCTTCTGCTCTGCACCTTCCTCTTCTGCCGTTCCTTCAGTTACTTGTCCAACACCCCAACCTACTGGTATTGGGATTCCTCGGCTAACCAAATAATCAGCGTAGTTGCATTCTCCCACATCAGCAACTTCCCAGAAATACAAATCACACGAATCTTCCCTTTTCTGCATGAATCAAATTGGAAGATCATCAACCAAACTATTAAAAAAACAGGAACTGAAAGCAGCAGAACAACACTTAAACATATTATTACCCCATGATTCGGGCATTTGTAGAAGACTCGGCCAGGGTTGAGGATTGTGGTTGAGACGCGACGGATGACTCTGCGTGATTTGCAGCAGTGGCACCACACCAATGGCAGTGGGTTGCGATGAGCAACCGGCTGCGGTGCATGTGCTGATGGGGGTGTGATCAGACCCACAGGCGATGGTACGGATGGTGACTTGGCGCATATCTAGTTGTTGCCTGCTGAAGAGCAGGTGGACGAGCCGCCAGCGGACATGGTTGCTGCGGCCAGAGCTTCTGATGCTAGGCAGAGTAAGTAGAGAAGAGGAGAAGCGAACGTTGGATATGTCAGTTTCATTACTTGCAGTGTAGCATAGCACCATATATAGTCATAGCCTAGGTTTGGATTCGAACCAGCTACAGGAGTGTTGACACACGAACATGTCACGTGTACCCTCGACGTCGGGGGTGATGCACCGCAGCTCACGTCGAAGGAGACCCGACCGACAGCGCGATACGCAAGACAGTCGGCGGGTGCTTTTGAGACCCGAAACCCCACACGCCCGGGAGGGACCCTGTCAGGGAGTGCGGCGGCTATGTGCTGCCCTAGGTCGATTCGCTCGCCCCTAGAGCCTCGGGATTCGCAGCTCTCAAACTCGAGGAACAGCGAAGAACGAGAGAGAAAAACGATGGAGGGATATAACGTAGACTGAAAAAATAGTATATTGATTTGTTCGATTGTGTGTTGTTCAATCAGCCATCACCTCTCATCTATTTATGAGGCGTCTAGACTTCCCGTACAAGAAAAGGACTCCAAATCACGTCCAAATCTTTCCAATATTAACCGAACTCGGATTTAGGTAAGTCTGAAACATCAGTTTGAATTTTGGGTCCTACAGGCCACAAACCACCTCAGATGAAGATGAGCCCAAAAGCAAATTTAACTGTTTCGACGAGACGAACAACTCTTCTTTTGATCACTTTTCCAAATAAAGCCATTTTGAATACTCCACGGGGCCATCTTTGATTTCGAGTCGGACTCGGTCATATAGCTGACTGGACCGTCTGACTCTTGTAGCGTTTCTGCAGGTCGCATACTATGTCGGATGATGATGACTCCAAAAGCAAAGTTTACCGTTTCGATGTTACGAACAACTTTCATGTTGAACACTTTTTCATCCGAGGCATTCTAGATAATAATTTGAACCCATCTTCAGCTTCTGGTTGGACTGGCCTTGACAGTTTTCACCCGGCAAGCTTTCACCCGGCAAGCTTCCACCCGGCAAGCTTCCACCCGGCAAGCTTTTTATCCCGGCAAGGTCTTTACCTGGTAAGCTTTTCATCCGGCAAGCTTTTTACCCCGGCAAGGTCTTTACCCGGCAAGCTTTTCACCCGGCAAGCTTTTCTGGCTGCACCTTGCGGGTCATTTTTGTGGCAGTAAACGACTTCGGATGAAAATGTGCCCAAAAGCAAAGTTGACTGTTTCGACGAGACGAACAACTTTCATGTTGAACGTTTTTTGATTCGAGGCCATCTTGAAGAGCCAAATGCTCACACATTGCATCTGTTTGCTCGCGCTACCCATCAGACATGCGTCTGGTGGGGCGCGCCATATTGCGCCTCCTGACAGGGCTGCATTGCGATATCTCTAACTTTTGCATACGAACTCAGATTGGAACAATTTTTATATCAAAATCGATCGTTTCGACGAGACGAAGACAATTCGTGTAGATCATTTTTCCATACGAGGCCAGCTTGGGGACGTAATCAGCCGAATAGTGTTTTGAATACAAAATCTCAGTACTTCGAACACAACTTCGGCCTTAGAGATGAGATCGGATGGCTATGGCCCAAATATCAAAGTTTCTCCTTTTGACGATACAGAACTTTCTCACTTTGAGCACTTTTTCATTTGAGGCCATCTTAATTGTGTTTTTGACCATGCCAAAATCTGGTGTCAACACATGCCCCCCTGTTTTTCGGCAAAACTTGCGTGCCGAAAAATAATTTGCAATGTATTTGTTCTAAGGACGATGTCAACACTCCATCGGCCATTTATATTTCTCAGGACGATAATTATGTATCGGCCATGTTTATGCTAAGGGCGATAGTTATTTATCGGCCATGTCTTGGCTTAGGACGATAGTCATATATCGGCCGTTGCCTATCTAGGCTTCTTGCCACACACTCGGGTGATACTTCTTTAAATATTTGCCATTGAGAGCTCGAGGTAACAATGTGCCTTGTATGGACTCCACCAAATATGAGTTTCTAGGAACTATTCTTGCAATCTTAAAAGGACCTTCCCAACTTGGAGACCACTTCCCAAATTTTCTATCTTTTGAACCAATTGGTAGAATCACCTTCCACACGAGATCGCCAACTTGAAAATTCTTCAACTTGACCTTCTTATTGTAAGCTCTTGCTACCCTCAGCTTGTCCCTCTCTATGGCCTTCAAAGCAGCCAAACGTTTATCGGCAACTTCATCAATGTTGTCCATCATCAAGTTATAAAAGTCCACTGCCGATAAATCATTTTGTTTGGCTATTCTCAAAGCATTCAAATTTACTTCCTCTGGTAAAACGGCCTCTTGACCATATACGAGCTCATATGGAGTTACCTTTGTAGCACCATGCTTTGAGATTATGTGTGCCCACAAAGCTTCGGACAGTAGCTCATGCCATCTCCTTGGATTATCCCCAATCTTCTTCTTGATTAGCTTGATTAATATTTTATTGCTAGACTCAGCCTGTCCATTGGCTTGGGCATAATATGGAGAGGAATTGAGCAACTTTATCTTATATTATTCGGCAAATTCTCTAACTTGATGTGACATAAAGGATGAACCTTGGTCCGTAGTTAATGTTTGAGGAATGCCGAATCTATGAATAATACGCTCAGTTATGAATTGAATTACCTCTGTATGCCTCATATTTTTGAGTGGTATTGCTTCAGACCATTTAGTGAAATAATCAGTCACCACCAACACGAACCGATGCCCCTTTGAAGAAGAAGGATGAATCTCTCCAATAAAGTCTAATCCCCAACCTCTAAAAGGCCACGGCTTGATAATAGGATGTAACATAGCAGCGGGAGCCAACTGAATATCACCAAACTTTTGACAAGCTTCACATCCTTTATAATACCAGAAGCAATCATTAACCATTGTCGGCCAATAAAACCCAGCACGTCGTAATAACCATTTCATCTTGGGAGCCGACTGATGAGTGCCACAAATACCTTCATGGATCTCTCCCATAGCAACTCTCGCTTGGTCCTCGTCCAAGCACTTTAAAAGAACATCATCAACTGTTCGGCGATAGAGACCATCATCTCTCATTGTGTATTTGAAAGCCATATGCCGAACAGCCCTGTCCACCCTTCTACTAGGATCACACAAATAATCAATGATGGGTTTCCTCCAGTCTTGATTTTCTCCTGCATTGAATATTTTATTAGTGGCCTAAACGGTGGGCTCCGGTTCGGCCTCTCCTATGTTGAAAAGACTAGACATCGGCTTTTCAGAAATATGAAACATGCCACGATCAACATGATAGCCGGATGCTTGTTGTGCCAACTCATTTGCTTTCCAATTTTCATGTCTAGATATATGAGCAATGCTAAAATAATCCAAAGTAGAAATTATATCTAGACATTTGTCAAGATAAACATTAAGTGATCCGTCAAAACATTGAAAGACTCTGGATATTTGTTGTACTACTAATAATGAATCACCAAAAGCCTCAATATGTGTAGCACCTATGGCAAGCAACATCTCTAAGCCGAATAACAATGCTTCATATTCGGCTTGATTATTTGTGCAAAAATATTCTAAGCGGCATGAGGCTTCAAAAACAGCACCATGAGGAGATATATAAACAATGCCAATACCTTGACCATTGCTACAAACTGAACCATCAAAATATAATCTCCAAGGTACTAATGAAACAAGGTTCATCTCAACATCATGCTTGTCATTAATCCGATGCTCAACAATAAAATTAGCAACGATTTGGCCTTTCATGGATTTTAGAGATTCATAAGCCAAATCATATTCAATCAAAGCATAAGCCCACTTGCCAATTCTACCACTAAGAATTGGCCTATGCAACATGTATTTAATGACATCGGTTTGACAAGCTACTATGCAAGCACTCGGTACTAAATAATGTCTTAATTTCGTGCAAGCATAATATAAGCATAGGCATAGTTTTTCAATAAATGTATACCTTGTCTCGGCGTCCAATAAACGCCTGCTCAAATATGTAATAGCATGCTCTTTTCCTTCGGTTTCTTGAGTCAAAACAGCACCAATAACACCTTCTTCTGCTGCAATGTAAAGCTTAAAGGGTTCCTTATGCTTGGGCGCTTTCATCACAGGAGGAGTGCACAAATAGTTCTTGATCATATCGAACGCTTCTTGCTGTTTTGCCCCCCAAGAAAAATCAACATCGTTCTTTAACCGAAGGATAGGAGTAAATGCATCAACTTTCCCTGGCAGATTAGCTATGAACCTTCTCAAATAATTGACCTTGCCAAGAAACTTTTGCATATCTCTCTTGCATGTTGGAGCCTCTACTTTCTGTATAGCTTCTATCTTTTTGGGATCAATTTCCACGCCATCTTCATGAATAATGAAACCCAGAAACTTCCCAGCCGATACACCAAAGGCACACTTCAAAGGATTCATCTTTAGTCCATATTTTTTCATTCTCTCAAAAGCTAAGCACAAATTGGCTAGATGAGATTCAAAAGCATCTGATTTGACAACAATATCATCAATATAGACCTCAAGTATAACACCAAGTAAATCATGAAAAATTAAATTCATAGCCCTTTGATACGTGGCACCGGCATTCTTTAATCCAAAGGTCATCACTGTCCACTCAAATAAACCAAGGAAACCAGGACATCAAAAAGCCGTTTTGGACATGTCCTCTTCGGCCATAAAAATCTGGTTATACCCCGCATTACCATCAAGAAAACTAATGACCTTATGTCCAGAAGCATCATTAATAAGCATATCGGCTATTGGCATGGGATACTCATCTTTAGGTGTAGCTCTATTCAAATCTCTGAAATCAATGCACACCCTCAACTTGCCAGAGCCTTTCTTCTCTACTGGTACAATGTTAGAAATCCACTCGGCATACCTGCAAGGTCTAATAAAATTAGCTTTAAGCAAACGACCGATCTCTTCCTTGGTCCGGTCATACGTTTTTGGATTAAACTTTCTGGCCGATTGCTTATACGGTCTAAAACCGGCCTTTATAGGTAACCGATGCTCCACTAACTCTCGACTTAAACCTGGCATCTCATGATATTCCCATGCAAAGCAACAAACGTATTCTTTCAATAGCTCCATCAACTTAGCTTTATGATCGGCTCTCAAATTTTCGTTTACAAATGTCGGCCTAGGAATTGAACCATCTCCTATGTCTATCTCTTCTAATGGATCGGCCGATGTAAAACCTTGTCCTAATTTATCCATATCATCTAACTCCTCTATAGATTCATACATATCATTCTCATTGGACCGATATTCAACAAGACGCTTTTGCAACCATTCTGAGTTAGAATCCATTTAAATACATCATACCTTGGAGCCGATTACCACCAACCGGCTTTAAAGAAACAGGCACGAAACCACTTTTTGTGGCGCTAAGAAAATCAAATTCTGATAAGTCGCACCCCGTCAAGCAAGTAGCATTGGGATGTTGCCAATCCACTGATGCATCGGCCAAAGCAACACAAGCCGAATTATCCGCATGAATGACTTCTACTTCATCATCAACCCATTGAATTAAAAACTGGTGCATAGTAGATGGCACGCATTGGTTTGCATGAACCCAATCGCGGCCTAATATTACATTGTAGTTACCTTGCACCTCGGCGACAAAGAATGCGGTAGCCAAAGTTTTGCTTCCCACTGTAAGCTCCACATACATTACACCTTTGGCTTCAGTTTTCTCTTTGCCTTCAAATCCATTAAGCACCATGTTGGTCTTTATTAACTCTTCATCACGCAGCCCCAATTTTTTGAAAACTGAATATGGCATAAGATTCACCACAGCACCACCGTAGACAAGCATTCTAGCCACCGGCGATCCATTAATATGACCTTTAAGGAACAATGGCTTCAAGTGCGTCACCGGTTCCTTTGGCTTCTCGAATATAGCATTTTTAGGACCAAAATCTAGCTGAGCCACTTCCCCTTCTTCATCAATAGCACGAAATTCAGCGGGTAAGTAATACACCATATTTGTCACACCCTAGCTAGTTCATGCATTAGAGTGTTGCATCATGTTTAAATTTTTCCAGAAAACTTGAAATGGGGATGACAGAACCCCCAGCACCCCCCTGGAAACAACTAGGGTCTACTAAAATATTTTTCAATGAACCTGAAATGCCCTTCTAAAAATGTCCATCATTTTTGTCTTGGGTTAGAACCTCAGCCAAAATGGTGCACAATTTTCTAGGACACATAAGGTCACTGAATTAAATCATATACTATTTGCAATTGGGCATTTAAATGTTGTATAATATTTTAAGTGCTCAGTTAATCCTGAATTTAAGTGAGGGTTGTTAGGAATAATCCAAACAGAGCCCACAATTATTTTCAGGATTTTTGGAAATGTTTTGGTATTTTAAATAAAGCTCAAGAACTTGCAGAAAATTAGAAAACAGAAAAACAGAAAAGGAGAGAGAGAGAAAGGCCAGAGGCCACTTACCGCAACTGGGCCGGCCCACCTGGCCCGCGCCAGTCGTCACCCACCTCTGCCAGTAGGCAGAGGAGGGACACCGCGACGCCGCCCGAGCTCGCCACGCCACCACCCTACTCGCCTGCTCGCCTGGATGTCGCCTCGACGCCGCGAAGGACCCCCTCGGTGTCACCCCGAACCCCTGGACACCTCACTCTCCCCCCTGCTCTCTCCCTCGCCTTTCCTCGCCATGGCCGATGCTGCCGCGTCCGCGCCACCATGAAACCCACATCCACCATCAATCCCGAGCCGCGCTGCCGTGTCCACGAGCTCCGTCGTCATCCACTATGTCAAGCTAGCCGAGCCCCGAGCGCTCACACGCTCTACTTCATCTTCCTCGACCTCATCTCCGACCGTCACCGCCGGAGATCCCCTTCGCCGTCACCGCCGCACCAGTTCGTCCCCGACCTCGCCGTCTGCTCCGTCGTGACCGCCGTGAGCTCAGCTACCTCTCCACCCCTTCCGTTCTTGCCCTCGAGCCCTGCAAGGGGGGGGGGGGGGGGGGGGGGGGGGGGGGGGGGGGGGGGGGGGGGGGGGGGGGGGGGGGGGGGGGGGGGGGGGGGGGGGGGGGGGGGGGGGGGGGGGGGGGGGGGGGGGGGGGGGGGGGGGGGGGGGGGGGGGGGGGGGGGGGGGGGGGGGGGGGGGGGGGGGGGGGGGGGGGGGGGGGGGGGGGGGGGGGGGGGGGGGGGGGGGGGGGGGGGGGGGGGGGGGGGGGGGGGGGGGGGGGGGGGGGGGGGGGGGGGGGGGGGGGGGGGGGGGGGGGGGGGGGGGGGGGGGGGGGGGGGGGGGGGGGGGGGGGGGGGGGGGGGGGGGGGGGGGGGGGGGGGGGGGGGGGGGGGGGGGGGGGGGGGGGGGGGGGGGGGGGGGGGGGGGGGGGGGGGGGGGGGGGGGGGGGGGGGGGGGGGGGGGGGGGGGGGGGGGGGGGGGGGGGGGGGGGGGGGGGGGGGGGGGGGGGGGGGGGGGGGGGGGGGGGGGGGGGGGGGGGGGGGGGGGGGGGGGGGGGGGGGGGGGGGGGGGGGGGGGGGGGGGGGGGGGGGGGGGGGGGGGGGGGGGGGGGGGGGGGGGGGGGGGGGGGGGGGGGGGGGGGGGGGGGGGGGGGGGGGGGGGGGGGGGGGGGGGGGGGGGGGGGGGGGGGGGGGGGGGGGGGGGGGGGGGGGGGGGGGGGGGGGGGGGGGGGGGGGGGGGGGGGGGGGGGGGGGGGGGGGGGGGGGGGGGGGGGGGGGGGGGGGGGGGGGGGGGGGGGGGGGGGGGGGGGGGGGGGGGGGGGGGGGGGGGGGGGGGGGGGGGGGGGGGGGGGGGGGGGGGGGGGGGGGGGGGGGGGGGGGGGGGGGGGGGGGGGGGGGGGGGGGGGGGGGGGGGGGGGGGGGGGGGGGGGGGGGGGGGGGGGGGGGGGGGGGGGGGGGGGGGGGGGGGGGGGGGGGGGGGGGGGGGGGGGGGGGGGGGGGGGGGGGGGGGGGGGGGGGGGGGGGGGGGGGGGGGGGGGGGGGGGGGGGGGGGGGGGGGGGGGGGGGGGGGGGGGGGGGGGGGGGGGGGGGGGGGGGGGGGGGGGGGGGGGGGGGGGGGGGGGGGGGGGGGGGGGGGGGGGGGGGGGGGGGGGGGGGGGGGGGGGGGGGGGGGGGGGGGGGGGGGGGGGGGGGGGGGGGGGGGGGGGGGGGGGGGGGGGGGGGGGGGGGGGGGGGGGGGGGGGGGGGGGGGGGGGGGGGGGGGGGGGGGGGGGGGGGGGGGGGGGGGGGGGGGGGGGGGGGGGGGGGGGGGGGGGGGGGGGGGGGGGGGGGGGGGGGGGGGGGGGGGGGGGGGGGGGGGGGGGGGGGGGGGGGGGGGGGGGGGGGGGGGGGGGGGGGGGGGGGGGGGGGGGGGGGGGGGGGGGGGGGGGGGGGGGGGGGGGGGGGGGGGGGGGGGGGGGGGGGGGGGGGGGGGGGGGGGGGGGGGGGGGGGGGGGGGGGGGGGGGGGGGGGGGGGGGGGGGGGGGGGGGGGGGGGGGGGGGGGGGGGGGGGGGGGGGGGGGGGGGGGGGGGGGGGGGGGGGGGGGGGGGGGGGGGGGGGGGGGGGGGGGGGGGGGGGGGGGGGGGGGGGGGGGGGGGGGGGGGGGGGGGGGGGGGGGGGGGGGGGGGGGGGGGGGGGGGGGGGGGGGGGGGGGGGGGGGGGGGGGGGGGGGGGGGGGGGGGGGGGGGGGGGGGGGGGGGGGGGGGGGGGGGGGGGGGGGGGGGGGGGGGGGGGGGGGGGGGGGGGGGGGGGGGGGGGGGGGGGGGGGGGGGGGGGGGGGGGGGGGGGGGGGGGGGGGGGGGGGGGGGGGGGGGGGGGGGGGGGGGGGGGGGGGGGGGGGGGGGGGGGGGGGGGGGGGGGGGGGGGGGGGGGGGGGGGGGGGGGGGGGGGGGGGGGGGGGGGGGGGGGGGGGGGGGGGGGGGGGGGGGGGGGGGGGGGGGGGGGGGGGGGGGGGGGGGGGGGGGGGGGGGGGGGGGGGGGGGGGGGGGGGGGGGGGGGGGGGGGGGGGGGGGGGGGGGGGGGGGGGGGGGGGGGGGGGGGGGGGGGGGGGGGGGGGGGGGGGGGGGGGGGGGGGGGGGGGGGGGGGGGGGGGGGGGGGGGGGGGGGGGGGGGGGGGGGGGGGGGGGGGGGGGGGGGGGGGGGGGGGGGGGGGGGGGGGGGGGGGGGGGGGGGGGGGGGGGGGGGGGGGGGGGGGGGGGGGGGGGGGGGGGGGGGGGGGGGGGGGGGGGGGGGGGGGGGGGGGGGGGGGGGGGGGGGGGGGGGGGGGGGGGGGGGGGGGGGGGGGGGGGGGGGGGGGGGGGGGGGGGGGGGGGGGGGGGGGGGGGGGGGGGGGGGGGGGGGGGGGGGGGGGGGGGGGGGGGGGGGGGGGGGGGGGGGGGGGGGGGGGGGGGGGGGGGGGGGGGGGGGGGGGGGGGGGGGGGGGGGGGGGGGGGGGGGGGGGGGGGGGGGGGGGGGGGGGGGGGGGGGGGGGGGGGGGGGGGGGGGGGGGGGGGGGGGGGGGGGGGGGGGGGGGGGGGGGGGGGGGGGGGGGGGGGGGGGGGGGGGGGGGGGGGGGGGGGGGGGGGGGGGGGGGGCTGTAGGTTCGTTAAGCCAAACTGGTCGATGTTGAGTCTAGAAATGCTTTAGTTATATGTAGGGGAATTGATTGTGGGAGGGACGTAAGGCTTTTTTACTCCTTTACCTTATGCCCTCTGATCTGAGTCATCCTCTTCTTTTTCTACGTGGGTTAAGGACTAGGCTCTCATCTCTCTATCAGGTTCACGTGTTACCAATCCATAGTAACTTATAGGATTGTTGGTTACCAGCCTCGGTTCAGTTTCTACTACTTTTAGTAAGTTGTTAGTTGAACCAGAACCTTGATATGACGTTGTTGGGTGGTCTTGCAAACTGTTGTGAATGTCTCAAATTGTTTCCTGAGCATTTACAGCCGTTATGCTGTCCGATTTCTCCTAGAAAATTCTAATGCCTTTGCATCATTTCGTGCTTTCAGATGGCCGCTCGCACCCAGAATCAAGTGGTTCGTCTGACTCGGTGCCTCGATGTACCTGGTCACACGGCCATGCTGGTCCGAGTGATGATCGAGACAGGCTATCGATGGTATCCTGAGTATACCGTTGAGGAGCAGTTTCGAGACTTTAATCAAAGTCAATATCTTTGCACAGTCAGGATATACCCTTCCTATCCTGGAGCAACTGAACCCCTCCATTGCTCATATGGACTTGGGATTACCATCGAGATGTCCGTGCAAGACGCTGCTTACTCGATGATGACTATCATGCGAGCCAGACTTGCCTTGCTTTGGAACACTGATTTCCGCTATATGCCAGCATCACTTCCTGGGGCACAAGGTTACTATCAGGCCCTTTACGCTGACTCTATCCATGAGGATTCACTACTCCGCACCACCACCGAGTTGCTTGAGGACAAGGACCGTGAGAATCGTGCCTTACGAATGGAGCTCCTCAACACTCGTTCTGATCACTGGGCCACCCTGACACGGTTTGCACCTGCCGTGAAGGCTGGGTTTATGGACATGAGGGATTTGTACCCCGTGCGGTCTGGTCTGCCAGATTGTATGGACTGGTGTGATGTAGGAGGCATCACCCCTCCCCGTGGACCCCGTCTGCCACCGTTTGTTGGACCAAGGCCACATCCGAGTCCTTTTGGACCGCAAGCTCCACAGGACCGACTGTTTCCAGATGATCATGTTCAACTCCCAGGACATGGTGGTAATCTCTATGAAGATTACTACGGAGACGTCTGAGTTGGTAGTAGCTTCACTAGTATTGTAACAGTTGTATTCTCCACAGTCCTGCATGACTCGTGAGACACGAATTGGTGTGTATCACGTTTCGGAGGTGTAGAAAAATAATGTATAGGAGCTTGGAATGCCTCCGATGAGATGTAACGTCTTTCACCGTAGTTGTACTTTAGCCTGGGCTTGTACTAAACTATGTACGGTGTGTATGACCGATGGTATATATATGGCAGTTTCTATATTACCATGTCGTGCAAATGACCATCTCAGCATTTCATGTCGTCCATTACATTCTGCACTTCCTTGCCAGCATTTTGCCATCCTTGTCTAAGCCGTTGTCTTGTCTCTTCTAGGATGGTTAATACCCGCAACAACCCTGCTGCCCCGGAGCAGGGTGAAGCCAGTGCAGCTAGGGATGGGAATCTGCCTCGCCCGCCTTCTCTGGCTGAAGTTATGCTGGAGGCAGAAAGAAACAAGCACGAGACCAACCGCTTGTTAGCACGCATTGAGGAGAATACCGCACGTCACCAGAGGAACGAATTGGTGTCAATCAATGACTTTATCAAGTTGTACCCACCGACATTCCATCATTCCGTTGAGCCCCTCGACGCGGATGATTGGCTTCGCAGCATTACCAATAAGCTACGTTCTGCCAACGTAGCCGAAGCTGATAAGGTTACCTACGCTGCCTATCACCTCGAAGGCCCTGCTAGCCTTTGGTGGGAAAACTATGAGGCTATACGCCCAGCTGGCCAAATCACTACCTGGGTTGAACTCAGTGAGGCTTTCCGTGAGCATCATATCCTGGAAGGTCTCATGGACCGTAAGAGGGAAGAGTTCTGCAATTTCACCCAGGGTAGACTGACCGTGGATGCATACAGCCGTGAGTTTGGAAATCTAGCACGTTATGCTCCTGAGGAGGTATCCACCGACGCCAAGAAGCAGGCAAGGTTCCGCAAGGGACTTAGCCCCGAGCTTCGCCGTGATCTTCGTCTGCACGAGTGCACCTCTTTTCAGAAGTTAGTGAATAAGGCCATCAGTGCTGAGACAGGTCAGACTGACTATGACGCTACACGCAAGCACTCCCGTGACTTTGGTTCCTCATCCGGTTCTGGACATCAGAAGCGCCGGGTGTGGATTCCAAACACAGCTCTGCCACCCAGGTTCACTCCGAGGCCATCCTTTGAGGCGCCTCGCCCCAACCAGCAGTTTGCACCGCCCAAGGCCTATGGTGGCCCTACTGCTAATGCTGCTCCATGCCCCAATGTTGTGACATGCTTCAAGTGCGGAGAGATGGGTCACTACATATGCGAGTGTCCCCAGAACAACAACCCCAATCAGCCCAGAAAGTCCGTTGGTCATGACAAGCCAGCGGGAAAGACATATTACGCTAAGCCAGCCACCACTGCACGTGGCCATGTCAACTATGTCTCAGCTAAAGAAACTCATGAGGATCCCAACGTCGTCCTTGGTACGCTCCTTGTTAACTGCCATCCGGCAACCGTTCTTTTCGATACTGGAGCATCTCATTCTTTTATCTCTGAGAGCTATGCTTGATTGCACAACACCACATTTTGTGATATGCCCACCTCCATGGTAATTCAAACCCCTGGTTCTAAATGGCAAACCTCTCAAGTAAGCCATGGAAATGAAATTCTTGTCAATAGATTGGTCTTCCTTGCGTCACTGATAGCTCTCAAGTCCTCGGACATTAACATCATCTTGGGTATGGACTGGATGTCAGCCCATTATGCTAAGATTGATTGCTCTACTAGAACTGTTCAACTCACCCATCCATCGGGCAAGACAGTCAATGTTTTAACCCGAGTGTCTAAGCGCCAGCTCTACTCCCTAAATGCCAACCCTCTTCCAGACCTTGAAGATATTCCGGTAGTCCGTGACTTTCCGGATGTCTTTCCAGAAGAACTGCCAGGTGTTCCACCTGACAGGGATGTCGAGTTCGTGATAGACCTTGTTCCAGGAAACGTCCCAATCTCTAGAAGACCCTATAAGATGGCACCCCTAGAATTAGCCGAGCTTAAGAAACAACTCGATGAGTCCTTGAAAAAGGGTTTCATCCGTCCTAGTTCTTCTCCATGGGCTTGCCCCGTCCTCTTCGTCAAGAAGAAGGATGGAACGGATCGGATGGTTGTAGATTACCGACCTGTCAACTTGGTCACTATCAAGAACAAGTATCCACTCCCCAGGATCAATGATCTGTATGATCAGCTCGCAGGATCCTCACTCTTTTCCAAAATGGATTTGAGGTTGGGCTACCATCAAATCAAAATCAAGAACGAGGACATTCCTGAAACGGCCTTTGTTACTCGTTATGGCCAATACGAGTACACCGTCATGTCCTTCGGTTTAACCAATGCTCCAGCCACTTTCTCTTGGTTAATGAACTCGATCTTCATGGAGTATTTGGATAAATTCGTCGTGGTATACCTCGATGATATACTCATCTACTCCAAGAATGAGGAAGAACATGCCGAGCATCTAAGGCTAGTATTGATGAAACTTCGAGAGCATCGCCTTTATGCCAAATTCTCCAAGTGTGAATTTTGGTTGCCAGAAGTGACCTACCTAGGCCACGTAATCTCTGGTAAGGGTATTGCTGTCAATCCCGAATGAGTTCAAGCCGTCCTTGATTGGACTACACCTGAAACGGTCAAGCAAGTTCGGAGTTTCCTTGGCTTAGCGAGCTACTGTCGCCGCTTCGTCGAGAAATTCTCCAAGGTTGCTAAACCTCTAACTGAACTCCTCAAGAAAGATAAAAAGTTCGAGTGGACCCCACAGTGCGAGTTCAGCTTTTAGGAACTAAAAAGACGCCTGACATCTGCCCCCGTACTTGTGCCACCAGATTTTTCTAAGGACTTTGTTATCTATTGCGACGCCTCGCGAC
>JAAAWM010009936.1:0-31073 GCA_036873465.1 Thinopyrum obtusiflorum
AGATACCCACACCCCTCTCCATATTTCCAAATTAGGCCTCCCCTTGATCATGTTGATGTTCTGTGGAACGCATGGGCATCTTGCTAGTACTACGTATAACATATAGAACATTGATCATATTTTGGGCTAATGTGTGGCTTTTGCAGCTCAGGTCTAAATACTTGTCATAATGTAGGCGGCGGGCACTATACTATGTGTTATAAACACGGTGTACACGTATGGAACATGATTTAGATTATGAATATATAGTTAGTACATCAAATGTACTATTATTTGGAATCAACATCAAGTGTATTCAAAAAATAGAATTCGAGTTCATGTAGTACACATAGTTCATATCTATCTCTATAGTAATCATGTGGTGTGTTATTAAGGTAATACACGAATGATGGTTGAAGTTGGCAACAATCATGATTGTAGATTTGTTACTGAAATAGAGAAACGAATTCAAATTCAAATCGAATTGCAGCGGTAGTATAGACATTTGGAATGCACTAAAATGTTGGTATGAGTAGGTTACATGCATTATACAGCAAGCGAAAAAATTTAATTGGACATAACATGGAGTCATACTACCGAATAGCATTTAATTGCACTAAATTGTTGGTATGAGTAGCTTTAAATAGCATTTTTATAGTAAAACGGGGCAAGACTCTCTTTGTGTGGTGTGAATAGTTTTATTTTTTTTCGTTTTCTTTTTGGTTGAGGGAAGTGCGAATTGATTTGGTACGTACAAGTACAATATTACTCGTTAGGCTTGTCCCTAAAATTCAACCCGCGCCTTGTTATATCCCGAAAATTCAGATATCGTGCTCCCAAAACTGGCACCTTCACCCCCCCCCCCCCCCCCCCCCCCCCCCCCCCCCCCCCCCCCCCCCCCCCCCCCCCCCCCCCCCCCCCCCCCCCCCCCCCCCCCCCCCCCCCCCCCCCCCCCCCCCCCCCCCCCCCCCCCCCCCCCCCCCCCCCCCCCCCCCCCCCCCCCCCCCCCCCCCCCCCCCCCCCCCCCCCCCCCCCCCCCCCCCCCCCCCCCCCCCCCCCCCCCCCCCCCCCCCCCCCCCCCCCCCCCCCCCCCCCCCCCCCCCCCCCCCCCCCCCCCCCCCCCCCCCCCCCCCCCCCCCCCCCCCCCCCCCCCCCCCCCCCCCCCCCCCCCCCCCCCCCCCCCCCCCCCCCCCCCCCCCCCCCCCCCCCCCCCCCCCCCCCCCCCCCCCCCCCCCCCCCCCCCCCCCCCCCCCCCCCCCCCCCCCCCCCCCCCCCCCCCCCCCCCCCCCCCCCCCCCCCCCCCCCCCCCCCCCCCCCCCCCCCCCCCCCCCCCCCCCCCCCCCCCCCCCCCCCCCCCCCCCCCCCCCCCCCCCCCCCCCCCCCCCCCCCCCCCCCCCCCCCCCCCCCCCCCCCCCCCCCCCCCCCCCCCCCCCCCCCCCCCCCCCCCCCCCCCCCCCCCCCCCCCCCCCCCCCCCCCCCCCCCCCCCCCCCCCCCCCCCCCCCCCCCCCCCCCCCCCCCCCCCCCCCCCCCCCCCCCCCCCCCCCCCCCCCCCCCCCCCCCCCCCCCCCCCCCCCCCCCCCCCCCCCCCCCCCCCCCCCCCCCCCCCCCCCCCCCCCCCCCCCCCCCCCCCCCCCCCCCCCCCCCCCCCCCCCCCCCCCCCCCCCCCCCCCCCCCCCCCCCCCCCCCCCCCCCCCCCCCCCCCCCCCCCCCCCCCCCCCCCCCCCCCCCCCCCCCCCCCCCCCCCCCCCCCCCCCCCCCCCCCCCCCCCCCCCCCCCCCCCCCCCCCCCCCCCCCCCCCCCCCCCCCCCCCCCCCCCCCCCCCCCCCCCCCCCCCCCCCCCCCCCCCCCCCCCCCCCCCCCCCCCCCCCCCCCCCCCCCCCCCCCCCCCCCCCCCCCCCCCCCCCCCCCCCCCCCCCCCCCCCCCCCCCCCCCCCCCCCCCCCCCCCCCCCCCCCCCCCCCCCCCCCCCCCCCCCCCCCCCCCCCCCCCCCCCCCCCCCCCCCCCCCCCCCCCCCCCCCCCCCCCCCCCCCCCCCCCCCCCCCCCCCCCCCCCCCCCCCCCCCCCCCCCCCCCCCCCCCCCCCCCCCCCCCCCCCCCCCCCCCCCCCCCCCCCCCCCCCCCCCCCCCCCCCCCCCCCCCCCCCCCCCCCCCCCCCCCCCCCCCCCCCCCCCCCCCCCCCCCCCCCCCCCCCCCCCCCCCCCCCCCCCCCCCCCCCCCCCCCCCCCCCCCCCCCCCCCCCCCCCCCCCCCCCCCCCCCCCCCCCCCCCCCCCCCCCCCCCCCCCCCCCCCCCCCCCCCCCCCCCCCCCCCCCCCCCCCCCCCCCCCCCCCCCCCCCCCCCCCCCCCCCCCCCCCCCCCCCCCCCCCCCCCCCCCCCCCCCCCCCCCCCCCCCCCCCCCCCCCCCCCCCCCCCCCCCCCCCCCCCCCCCCCCCCCCCCCCCCCCCCCCCCCCCCCCCCCCCCCCCCCCCCCCCCCCCCCCCCCCCCCCCCCCCCCCCCCCCCCCCCCCCCCCCCCCCCCCCCCCCCCCCCCCCCCCCCCCCCCCCCCCCCCCCCCCCCCCCCCCCCCCCCCCCCCCCCCCCCCCCCCCCCCCCCCCCCCCCCCCCCCCCCCCCCCCCCCCCCCCCCCCCCCCCCCCCCCCCCCCCCCCCCCCCCCCCCCCCCCCCCCCCCCCCCCCCCCCCCCCCCCCCCCCCCCCCCCCCCCCCCCCCCCCCCCCCCCCCCCCCCCCCCCCCCCCCCCCCCCCCCCCCCCCCCCCCCCCCCCCCCCCCCCCCCCCCCCCCCCCCCCCCCCCCCCCCCCCCCCCCCCCCCCCCCCCCCCCCCCCCCCCCCCCCCCCCCCCCCCCCCCCCCCCCCCCCCCCCCCCCCCCCCCCCCCCCCCCCCCCCCCCCCCCCCCCCCCCCCCCCCCCCCCCCCCCCCCCCCCCCCCCCCCCCCCCCCCCCCCCCCCCCCCCCCCCCCCCCCCCCCCCCCCCCCCCCCCCCCCCCCCCCCCCCCCCCCCCCCCCCCCCCCCCCCCCCCCCCCCCCCCCCCCCCCCCCCCCCCCCCCCCCCCCCCCCCCCCCCCCCCCCCCCCCCCCCCCCCCCCCCCCCCCCCCCCCCCCCCCCCCCCCCCCCCCCCCCCCCCCCCCCCCCCCCCCCCCCCCCCCCCCCCCGGGGGCAGGCGCGCCCCCACCCTCGTGGACAGGGTGTGGGCCCCCTGACATGGATTTTTCTTCCAGTATTTTTAATATTTTCCAAAAAGATGTTCCCTAGAGTTTCAGGTCATTCCGAGAACTTTTGTTTCTGCACATAAATAACACCATGGAAAGTCTGCTGAAAACAGCGCCAGTCTGTGTTAGTTCCATTCAAATCATGCAAGTTAGAGTCCAAAACAAGGGCGAAAGTGTTTGGAAAAGTAGATACGACGGAGACGTATCAGTAATCGAAAGACCAATACATCATTAATTTTCCTAATGTAGAAAGAAGAGGAAAAAAATCCCCTTTGACGTATATGCTGCATGTGGCTCCTTTTATCCAAATGTGGCAATATATAGTATATGATCAGGAAATTAGGCCATGCCAACCGATGTAGGGTGAGATTGAACATACCGTGCGCATCCTTAAGTCATTTGGTACGGTGAGATGGAACTCCACGCATGTTTGGCCGAAGCCGCAAAGTCCTGATGTGTCCGTGCACTGTACGCTCTATGAATGAAAGAAAACCCTCAAATCAGCTCGAATAAACATGAATTCACGGTGATTTTTGGCTGGGTGATTAAAGGAGGCAGATGAACTGGGATAAGAGATGAGAGAATATCTCATTAAATTAGTTGCCTTGTTGTTCATGAGAAAAAAAACCTCAATACCGCGGACCCCCCCCCCCCCCCCCCCCCCCCCCCCCCCCCCCCCCCCCCCCCCCCCCCCCCCCCCCCCCCCCCCCCCCCCCCCCCCCCCCCCCCCCCCCCCCCCCCCCCCCCCCCCCCCCCCCCCCCCCCCCCCCCCCCCCCCCCCCCCCCCCCCCCCCCCCCCCCCCCCCCCCCCCCCCCCCCCCCCCCCCCCCCCCCCCCCCCCCCCCCCCCCCCCCCCCCCCCCCCCCCCCCCCCCCCCCCCCCCCCCCCCCCCCCCCCCCCCCCCCCCCCCCCCCCCCCCCCCCCCCCCCCCCCCCCCCCCCCCCCCCCCCCCCCCCCCCCCCCCCCCCCCCCCCCCCCCCCCCCCCCCCCCCCCCCCCCCCCCCCCCCCCCCCCCCCCCCCCCCCCCCCCCCCCCCCCCCCCCCCCCCCCCCCCCCCCCCCCCCCCCCCCCCCCCCCCCCCCCCCCCCCCCCCCCCCCCCCCCCCCCCCCCCCCCCCCCCCCCCCCCCCCCCCCCCCCCCCCCCCCCCCCCCCCCCCCCCCCCCCCCCCCCCCCCCCCCCCCCCCCCCCCCCCCCCCCCCCCCCCCCCCCCCCCCCCCCCCCCCCCCCCCCCCCCCCCCCCCCCCCCCCCCCCCCCCCCCCCCCCCCCCCCCCCCCCCCCCCCCCCCCCCCCCCCCCCCCCCCCCCCCCCCCCCCCCCCCCCCCCCCCCCCCCCCCCCCCCCCCCCCCCCCCCCCCCCCCCCCCCCCCCCCCCCCCCCCCCCCCCCCCCCCCCCCCCCCCCCCCCCCCCCCCCCCCCCCCCCCCCCCCCCCCCCCCCCCCCCCCCCCCCCCCCCCCCCCCCCCCCCCCCCCCCCCCCCCCCCCCCCCCCCCCCCCCCCCCCCCCCCCCCCCCCCCCCCCCCCCCCCCCCCCCCCCCCCCCCCCCCCCCCCCCCCCCCCCCCCCCCCCCCCCCCCCCCCCCCCCCCCCCCCCCCCCCCCCCCCCCCCCCCCCCCCCCCCCCCCCCCCCCCCCCCCCCCCCCCCCCCCCCCCCCCCCCCCCCCCCCCCCCCCCCCCCCCCCCCCCCCCCCCCCCCCCCCCCCCCCCCCCCCCCCCCCCCCCCCCCCCCCCCCCCCCCCCCCCCCCCCCCCCCCCCCCCCCCCCCCCCCCCCCCCCCCCCCCCCCCCCCCCCCCCCCCCCCCCCCCCCCCCCCCCCCCCCCCCCCCCCCCCCCCCCCCCCCCCCCCCCCCCCCCCCCCCCCCCCCCCCCCCCCCCCCCCCCCCCCCCCCCCCCCCCCCCCCCCCCCCCCCCCCCCCCCCCCCCCCCCCCCCCCCCCCCCCCCCCCCCCCCCCCCCCCCCCCCCCCCCCCCCCCCCCCCCCCCCCCCCCCCCCCCCCCCCCCCCCCCCCCCCCCCCCCCCCCCCCCCCCCCCCCCCCCCCCCCCCCCCCCCCCCCCCCCCCCCCCCCCCCCCCCCCCCCCCCCCCCCCCCCCCCCCCCCCCCCCCCCCCCCCCCCCCCCCCCCCCCCCCCCCCCCCCCCCCCCCCCCCCCCCCCCCCCCCCCCCCCCCCCCCCCCCCCCCCCCCCCCCCCCCCCCCCCCCCCCCCCCCCCCCCCCCCCCCCCCCCCCCCCCCCCCCCCCCCCCCCCCCCCCCCCCCCCCCCCCCCCCCCCCCCCCCCCCCCCCCCCCCCGCCCGTCCATCCTTCACTGTCTTCATTAGGACTTCTCGATGCTCATTGTAGTCCAAATGAAATACTTTAACCTTCATTGCGTGTCCACCAATCATGTATTTTGCGAGGTAATCTTGAGTAAACTGCTTCGGGAACCACTGCGAACGAAAAAGATTCAGACATTGTTGTGGCACCCCGGCTCAAAGCAACTGGTTTACCATGCATTGCCAGCCCAGAGACCATGTCTTCTGGCAACACACAACATCTTGGTACAGAAAACAACCGCTTTATTGATGCTAGCGGATCATAGTTTACATTACAACAGGTGGCGAGGCCAAGCGGCACACACGGTGTGGCTGAACAATATGTACATTATTTAGTGAACATAATGGGGCCTCGATCATAACAACTACGTGGCAGCGGAACAACGTCGTAGCGGAACTCCATAGCACAGGGACACCGATGTGGACACGATCTAGACTCGGACAGCACTCCTTTCCAATGAGACTTTCCTGAAAGCTGGCATGACACGCCAGGTCAGTACATTGAATGTACTTGCAAGCTCACAACAAACATAAACATAATGACAAACAATATCATGAAACTTAACCAATTAGCAATGCAACAACATATCATACATGCTGTGATCATAATCTCGTGATAAAATTCCCTCGGACTTGCTTACCAACGGTGATCGCTCTCGGATCACAAACGGACCAACCTCGTGGTCTTGGATCGGGTTACCTTGTAACCAAACGGTGATCTTTCCGGCGATCGCAACCATGACCAACACTTGGTCTCAAACGGTGATCTTTTCGGTGATCACAACCATGACCAACTCTTGGTCTCCAACATCAAGATGGTTTACCCACCATCATCTTCTCAACAGTGCGACGTTCATAACTTAGTGTGCAAGATTAATTTAAACGTTGACCCATGGTGTGACCTACTTTCGAGCGTGTCCGTAACCGTGGACTCGGCTATGGATAGATTTAATACACTCTACAGAGGTAGCGCACTGTACCCACACCACGGAACCCATGGCCTCGCACTCCCATTCGGGTGGACCAATGGCATTCCGACGAAACCCCTCCATTGCCATGACACTCTCTCGGCAACTCCGACTCACTCCCCACTGGGCTAGTCCTGGGTGGCCCCGTGTCTACCAAAGACACCAACGGCCACCGTCGTGGCAAAATATAAACGGTCCCAAACGGGGACAAGGTACCATAACATCAACAACGGGCACACAAGGTTATGTCTGCTTACCGGGCCAGGGTACCGCACGCCCATAACCTTCCCTCGTTGGAGGCACCGACCAGAGGCATAACAACGGACCGAATAAAGGCCTTCCCATAAAGGCAAATGTGGTTGCACTGGAAAAAACTCGATTCAGTGGCACCATGACCCGGTCAACGATATATTGAAGTTGAGTTATTAGCAGGTTCAACTTAACGTGAAAGTAACCGGTGTCATAACGGGGGGGGGGGGGGGGGGGGGGGGGGGGGGGGGGGGGGGGGGGGGGGGGGGGGGGGGGGGGGGGGGGGGGGGGGGGGGGGGGGGGGGGGGGGGGGGGGGGGGGGGGGGGGGGGGGGGGGGGGGGGGGGGGGGGGGGGGGGGGGGGGGGGGGGGGGGGGGGGGGGGGGGGGGGGGGGGGGGGGGGGGGGGGGGGGGGGGGGGGGGGGGGGGGGGGGGGGGGGGGGGGGGGGGGGGGGGGGGGGGGGGGGGGGGGGGGGGGGGGGGGGGGGGGGGGGGGGGGGGGGGGGGGGGGGGGGGGGGGGGGGGGGGGGGGGGGGGGGGGGGGGGGGGGGGGGGGGGGGGGGGGGGGGGGGGGGGGGGGGGGGGGGGGGGGGGGGGGGGGGGGGGGGGGGGGGGGGGGGGGGGGGGGGGGGGGGGGGGGGGGGGGGGGGGGGGGGGGGGGGGGGGGGGGGGGGGGGGGGGGGGGGGGGGGGGGGGGGGGGGGGGGGGGGGGGGGGGGGGGGGGGGGGGGGGGGGGGGGGGGGGGGGGGGGGGGGGGGGGGGGGGGGGGGGGGGGGGGGGGGGGGGGGGGGGGGGGGGGGGGGGGGGGGGGGGGGGGGGGGGGGGGGGGGGGGGGGGGGGGGGGGGGGGGGGGGGGGGGGGGGGGGGGGGGGGGGGGGGGGGGGGGGGGGGGGGGGGGGGGGGGGGGGGGGGGGGGGGGGGGGGGGGGGGGGGGGGGGGGGGGGGGGGGGGGGGGGGGGGGGGGGGGGGGGGGGGGGGGGGGGGGGGGGGGGGGGGGGGGGGGGGGGGGGGGGGGGGGGGGGGGGGGGGGGGGGGGGGGGGGGGGGGGGGGGGGGGGGGGGGGGGGGGGGGGGGGGGGGGGGGGGGGGGGGGGGGGGGGGGGGGGGGGGGGGGGGGGGGGGGGGGGGGGGGGGGGGGGGGGGGGGGGGGGGGGGGGGGGGGGGGGGGGGGGGGGGGGGGGGGGGGGGGGGGGGGGGGGGGGGGGGGGGGGGGGGGGGGGGGGGGGGGGGGGGGGGGGGGGGGGGGGGGGGGGGGGGGGGGGGGGGGGGGGGGGGGGGGGGGGGGGGGGGGGGGGGGGGGGGGGGGGGGGGGGGGGGGGGGGGGGGGGGGGGGGGGGGGGGGGGGGGGGGGGGGGGGGGGGGGGGGGGGGGGGGGGGGGGGGGGGGGGGGGGGGGGGGGGGGGGGGGGGGGGGGGGGGGGGGGGGGGGGGGGGGGGGGGGGGGGGGGGGGGGGGGGGGGGGGGGGGGGGGGGGGGGGGGGGGGGGGGGGGGGGGGGGGGGGGGGGGGGGGGGGGGGGGGGGGGGGGGGGGGGGGGGGGGGGGGGGGGGGGGGGGGGGGGGGGGGGGGGGGGGGGGGGGGGGGGGGGGGGGGGGGGGGGGGGGGGGGGGGGGGGGGGGGGGGGGGGGGGGGGGGGGGGGGGGGGGGGGGGGGGGGGGGGGGGGGGGGGGGGGGGGGGGGGGGGGGGGGGGGGGGGGGGGGGGGGGGGGGGGGGGGGGGGGGGGGGGGGGGGGGGGGGGGGGGGGGGGGGGGGGGGGGGGGGGGGGGGGGGGGGGGGGGGGGGGGGGGGGGGGGGGGGGGGGGGGGGGGGGGGGGGGGGGGGGGGGGGGGGGGGGGGGGGGGGGGGGGGGGGGGGGGGGGGGGGGGGGGGGGGGGGGGGGGGGGGGGGGGGGGGGGGGGGGGGGGGGGGGGGGGGGGGGGGGGGGGGGGGGGGGGGGGGGGGGGGGGGGGGGGGGGGGGGGGGGGGGGGGGGGGGGGGGGGGGGGGGGGGGGGGGGGGGGGGGGGGGGGGGGGGGGGGGGGGGGGGGGGGGGGGGGGGGGGGGGGGGGGGGGGGGGGGGGGGGGGGGGGGGGGGGGGGGGGGGGGGGGGGGGGGGGGGGGGGGGGGGGGGGGGGGGGGGGGGGGGGGGGGGGGGGGGGGGGGGGGGGGGGGGGGGGGGGGGGGGGGGGGGGGGGGGGGGGGGGGGGGGGGGGGGGGGGGGGGGGGGGGGGGGGGGGGGGGGGGGGGGGGGGGGGGGGGGGGGGGGGGGGGGGGGGGGGGGGGGGGGGGGGGGGGGGGGGGGGGGGGGGGGGGGGGGGGGGGGGGGGGGGGGGGGGGGGGGGGGGGGGGGGGGGGGGGGGGGGGGGGGGGGGGGGGGGGGGGGGGGGGGGGGGGGGGGGGGGGGGGGGGGGGGGGGGGGGGGGGGGGGGGGGGGGGGGGGGGGGGGGGGGGGGGGGGGGGGGGGGGGGGGGGGGGGGGGGGGGGGGGGGGGGGGGGGGGGGGGGGGGGGGGGGGGGGGGGGGGGGGGGGGGGGGGGGGGGGGGGGGGGGGGGGGGGGGGGGGGGGGGGGGGGGGGGGGGGGGGGGGGGGGGGGGGGGGGGGGGGGGGGGGGGGGGGGGGGGGGGGGGGGGGGGGGGGGGGGGGGGGGGGGGGGGGGGGGGGGGGGGGGGGGGGGGGGGGGGGGGGGGGGGGGGGGGGGGGGGGGGGGGGGGGGGGGGGGGGGGGGGGGGGGGGGGGGGGGGGGGGGGGGGGGGGGGGGGGGGGGGGGGGGGGGGGGGGGGGGGGGGGGGGGGGGGGGGGGGGGGGGGGGGGGGGGGGGGGGGGGGGGGGGGGGGGGGGGGGGGGGGGGGGGGGGGGGGGGGGGGGGGGGGGGGGGGGGGGGGGGGGGGGGGGGGGGGGGGGGGGGGGGGGGGGGGGGGGGGGGGGGGGGGGGGGGGGGGGGGGGGGGGGGGGGGGGGGGGGGGGGGGGGGGGGGGGGGGGGGGGGGGGGGGGGGGGGGGGGGGGGGGGGGGGGGGGGGGGGGGGGGGGGGGGGGGGGGGGGGGGGGGGGGGGGGGGGGGGGGGGGGGGGGGGGGGGGGGGGGGGGGGGGGGGGGGGGGGGGGGGGGGGGGGGGGGGGGGGGGGGGGGGGGGGGGGGGGGGGAGGTTAGCATAAAAATAAAACGAGTGCATGCAATGCAACAACCAGCTACAAATGCTACCGGCACTCAACTTAAAGTCGTAACTAACGTTCGGTTAACATGTCGTAGTCTAGCGTGGCCTACAGTCAGCGTGGCTCTGATACCAAGCGTTGTGGCACCCCGGCTCAGAGCAACCGGTTTACCATGCATTGCCAGCCCAGAGACCATGTCTTCTGGCAACACACAACATCTTGGTACAGAAAACAACCGCTTTATTGATGCTAGCGGATCATAGTTTACATTACAACAGGTGGCGAGGCCAAGCGGCACACACGGTGCGGCTGAACAATATGTACATTATTTAGTGAACATAAAGGGGCCTCGATCATAACAACTACGTGGCAGCGGAACAACGTTGTAGCGGAACTCCATAGCACAGGGACATCGATGTGGACACGATCTAGACTCGGACATCACTCCTTTCCAACGAGACTTTCCTAAAAGCTGGCATGACACGCCAGGTCAGTACATTGAATGTACTTGCAAGCTCACAACAAACATAAACATAATGACAAACAATATCATGATACTTAACCAATTAGCAATGCAACAACATATCATACATGCTGTGATCATGATCTCGTGATAAAATTCCCTCGGACTTGCTTACCAACGGTGATCGCTCTCGGATCACAAACAGACCAACCTCGTGGTCTTGGATCGGGTTACCTTGTAACCAAACGGTGATCTTTCCGGCGATCACAACCATGACCAACACTTGGTCTCAAACGGTGATCTTTTCGGCGATCACAACCATGACCAACTCTTGGTCTCCAACATCAAGATGGTTTACCCACCATCATCTTCTCAATAGTGCGACGTTCAAAACTTAGTGTGCAAGATTAATTTAAACGTTGACCCATGGTGTGACCTACTTTCGAGCGTGTCCGTAACCGTGGACTCGGCTATCGATAGATTTAATACACTCTGCAGAGGTAGCGCACCCCCCCCCCCCCCCCCCCCCCCCCCCCCCCCCCCCCCCCCCCCCCCCCCCCCCCCCCCCCCCCCCCCCCCCCCCCCCCCCCCCCCCCCCCCCCCCCCCCCCCCCCCCCCCCCCCCCCCCCCCCCCCCCCCCCCCCCCCCCCCCCCCCCCCCCCCCCCCCCCCCCCCCCCCCCCCCCCCCCCCCCCCCCCCCCCCCCCCCCCCCCCCCCCCCCCCCCCCCCCCCCCCCCCCCCCCCCCCCCCCCCCCCCCCCCCCCCCCCCCCCCCCCCCCCCCCCCCCCCCCCCCCCCCCCCCCCCCCCCCCCCCCCCCCCCCCCCCCCCCCCCCCCCCCCCCCCCCCCCCCCCCCCCCCCCCCCCCCCCCCCCCCCCCCCCCCCCCCCCCCCCCCCCCCCCCCCCCCCCCCCCCCCCCCCCCCCCCCCCCCCCCCCCCCCCCCCCCCCCCCCCCCCCCCCCCCCCCCCCCCCCCCCCCCCCCCCCCCCCCCCCCCCCCCCCCCCCCCCCCCCCCCCCCCCCCCCCCCCCCCCCCCCCCCCCCCCCCCCCCCCCCCCCCCCCCCCCCCCCCCCCCCCCCCCCCCCCCCCCCCCCCCCCCCCCCCCCCCCCCCCCCCCCCCCCCCCCCCCCCCCCCCCCCCCCCCCCCCCCCCCCCCCCCCCCCCCCCCCCCCCCCCCCCCCCCCCCCCCCCCCCCCCCCCCCCCCCCCCCCCCCCCCCCCCCCCCCCCCCCCCCCCCCCCCCCCCCCCCCCCCCCCCCCCCCCCCCCCCCCCCCCCCCCCCCCCCCCCCCCCCCCCCCCCCCCCCCCCCCCCCCCCCCCCCCCCCCCCCCCCCCCCCCCCCCCCCCCCCCCCCCCCCCCCCCCCCCCCCCCCCCCCCCCCCCCCCCCCCCCCCCCCCCCCCCCCCCCCCCCCCCCCCCCCCCCCCCCCCCCCCCCCCCCCCCCCCCCCCCCCCCCCCCCCCCCCCCCCCCCCCCCCCCCCCCCCCCCCCCCCCCCCCCCCCCCCCCCCCCCCCCCCCCCCCCCCCCCCCCCCCCCCCCCCCCCCCCCCCCCCCCCCCCCCCCCCCCCCCCCCCCCCCCCCCCCCCCCCCCCCCCCCCCCCCCCCCCCCCCCCCCCCCCCCCCCCCCCCCCCCCCCCCCCCCCCCCCCCCCCCCCCCCCCCCCCCCCCCCCCCCCCCCCCCCCCCCCCCCCCCCCCCCCCCCCCCCCCCCCCCCCCCCCCCCCCCCCCCCCCCCCCCCCCCCCCCCCCCCCCCCCCCCCCCCCCCCCCCCCCCCCCCCCCCCCCCCCCCCCCCCCCCCCCCCCCCCCCCCCCCCCCCCCCCCCCCCCCCCCCCCCCCCCCCCCCCCCCCCCCCCCCCCCCCCCCCCCCCCCCCCCCCCCCCCCCCCCCCCCCCCCCCCCCCCCCCCCCCCCCCCCCCCCCCCCCCCCCCCCCCCCCCCCCCCCCCCCCCCCCCCCCCCCCCCCCCCCCCCCCCCCCCCCCCCCCCCCCCCCCCCCCCCCCCCCCCCCCCCCCCCCCCCCCCCCCCCCCCCCCCCCCCCCCCCCCCCCCCCCCCCCCCCCCCCCCCCCCCCCCCCCCCCCCCCCCCCCCCCCCCCCCCCCCCCCCCCCCCCCCCCCCCCCCCCCCCCCCCCCCCCCCCCCCCCCCCCCCCCCCCCCCCCCCCCCCCCCCCCCCCCCCCCCCCCCCCCCCCCCCCCCCCCCCCCCCCCCCCCCCCCCCCCCCCCCCCCCCCCCCCCCCCCCCCCCCCCCCCCCCCCCCCCCCCCCCCCCCCCCCCCCCCCCCCCCCCCCCCCCCCCCCCCCCCCCCCCCCCCCCCCCCCCCCCCCCCCCCCCCCCCCCCCCCCCCCCCCCCCCCCCCCCCCCCCCCCCCCCCCCCCCCCCCCCCCCCCCCCCCCCCCCCCCCCCCCCCCCCCCCCCCCCCCCCCCCCCCCCCCCCCCCCCCCCCCCCCCCCCCCCCCCCCCCCCCCCCCCCCCCCCCCTACCATCGAGCGGCGACGGGAAGCACGCCATCAATCTGATAGGCGTGTAGGGCCCACTGCATACAGGCCTCCGCCGGGAGATTCTGGTGACCTGCCTTACGAGGTAGGTTGTCCAGCTTTTACCCGTGAGCTGCGGCAGTTCCAGTGGCCCAATACCCGCATGTTTAAACTAGAGGTCCCAGAGAAGTACGATGGCAGGACTCATCCGTCCGAGTTCCTGAGTGTGTACACCATCGCGATGCAAGCAGCTGGGGCTCGGGACGGCAAGGTGCTCGCCAACTACTTCCCATTAGTGCTCAAGCCAAAGGTCGGATCGTGGTTGATGCACCTGCCGATAAATTCCATCTCCTCTTGGTCGGACCTGTGCCACGAGTTTGTTGGCGCCTTTACCGGAGGTTGTCAAGCTCCTGGCCAGGCAAGTGATTTGCACCTCATCCCCCAGAATGATGGCGAATCCTTGCGCAAGTACATACAAAGATTCAGTCATGTGCAGTACAACATCCCAGATGTTCATCCTGCCGCTGTCATCAGCGCATTCCATCAGAACATGCGCAACCGCAAGATGCGTGAAGAGCTGGCCATGAACAAGGTTAGGGATGTTGCCGAACTGTATGTTTTGGCCGACAGATGTGCTCATGTTGAAGAAGGAAGGAAGTACCCTGGCGAAGATGCCGGCAGGGGAAGCGATTCTGGAGACGAAGACACCGTCGCCCCAGCAAAGAAGGGCCGACAGTGCAATAGGAAGCGCAGGGGCAAGACCGTGCTTGCCATCGAGGAATCCGGCAACCCCGGCACCGCAAAGAAGGCCAAGGTTGACAACCCTGGCAAGCAAGTTGCCGGGTGTGCCGCCTGCTAGGGCTTGGCAGCTGCTGACAAGTCGGAGGGCTCCGACAAGCAATATTGCAAGATCCATTGCACCAAGGGCCATGACCTCCAATACTGCCGGCAAGTTGAGCAGCTTGTGGAGAGGCAGAAAGGTGAGTATGAAAGACGGGACAAGGAGAAGGGCCAGGATGGTGCTGAGGGGTCCGGCAAGAAGCGCGGTGGCCGAGGGGGCGCCGCGGCAAGGAAAAGCAACAAGAGAGGCCTGCTCGAGGCCGCGACAAGAAATAGGGGGATGATGACCATGAAGAGGACGACGAGTCTAGTGACCAAGAATTTCAAAAGGCCACAGAAGCCATATGCATCGATGGTGGCGCCTCGTTGCATTCTTCTCACCGCCAGCTTAAACAGTGGGCGTGCGAGATCAATGTGACAGAGCCATCGATCGACGCCCAGAAGCCACTGAAATGGTCCAACACGCCTATCATTTTCGACGCCGAGGATCACCCTGATCGCACAACTGCGGTCGGGTGCTTGCCGTTGTTAGTTTCGCCAACGATTCGCAACCTTAAGGTGACGAAAATGCTAGTGGACGGTGGGGCCGGTCTGAACTTGATCTCGCCCCAAGTGATTAAGAGGTTGCAAATCCCCAAGGGAGATCTCGAGGAGACGTGCACGTTTCAAGGGATCAATCCAGGGAGAAGCCAACCCAAGGGTAAGATCACACTACCAGTTACATTTGGTGGTGAGCTGAACTACAGGACAGAGAAGATCGTTTTTGACGTAGCCAAGATCCCTTTGCCGTATAACGGGATCCTTGGCCGTCCTGCACTGGCCAAGTTTGTGGAAGCATCACACTACACCTACAACACGCTGAAGATGCCCGGCCCGATGAGCATCATCACTGTCGGCTCCGACAGGAAGGATGCGCTCATCTGTGCCGACCAGCTCTACCAGGAGGCGGTGGTGGCACCTGCCACCAAGGCACTTGCTCCTGCCACTGGAGCCCCCGAGAGGAAGAAGACCGGCAAGACCTCAGTCACCGGCAAGGCTTCTGGCCCCGGCCAAGCCTCTTGCACCCACTTCGGCAAATGCGCCTCCTCGGAGTGCGGCGTTCCCGTTGAGGACGTGCCAGAGAGCTCCACCGGCAAGAGCAAGAAATCCAAGGCTGCACCACCGAAGGCCAAGAAGGTGCCCATCAAGGAGGATGACACGGGCAGAGTTTTACTATAAGCTCCACCCTCGACAGCAAATAGGAAAGCGCGCTCGTCGCCTTCCTATGAGCGAATGTCAACGTGTTTGCATGGCAAGCATCTGACATCCCTGGCGTTCCCAAGGAGGTGATTGAGCACCACCTTGCTGTCTGTCCTCATGCGCGTCCCGTCAAGCAGAAGGTCAGGAACCAAGCTTTGGAGCGGCAAGAATTCATCATTGAGGAGATTAGGAAGTTGGAAGCTGCAGGCTTGGTCAGAGGAGTGATCCACCCAACGTGGTTGGCTAATCCGGTGGTGGTGCGCAAGGCAAATGGGAAATGGAGGCTGTGCATTGATTATACAGATATCAATAAAGCCAGCCCAAAGGATCCTTTCCCTTTGCCGTGCATTGACCAGATCAGGGACTCCACTGCCGGGTGCGACCTTGAAAGCACAAGTGCTCCCTAGGTGATTTTGGTAATTAATGTCAACATATCTCTTCTTGGACTAATACTTTTATCTAGTATATTTCAGATGAGTTCAACAGTGGAGTGGCGTGGACAAGAGGATGTGGAACCCCTGCAAGAAGCTAAGGACACATATTGGCTCAAGCTCAAGACTCTACATTTTCATTTTAGTGATCCAAGATCACATTGAGTCAATAGGAAAAGCCAATACTATTAAAAGGGGATGAGGTGTTGCTTAATGGCTTGCTTGCTCAAAATGCTTAGTGATATGCTCCAAAAGCCCTCAACCACTTTCTCATATCCACATATGTCCCAAACCAAAAGTCAAACTCGGCCCCACCAATTTGATCTATCCGGTGCCACCGAGTTCACTTGACATAGCCCCTACCAGAAACCCTAATCAGTTCGGTCTCACCGATGGGATCTCGGTCTCACCGAGATGGGCTTGCAAACTCTCTGGTTCCTGTTGCAATAATTTCGGTCTCACTGAGTTTGCTTGACCAACTCTCTGGTTAGCTTATTACCAAAATCGGTCCCACCGAGTTTGTGTAATCGGTCAAACCGAGATGAGGTTTTACCCTAACCCTAGCACATCGGTACCACCAAGTTGATCATATCGGTCCCACCGAAATGCCTAACGGTCACATTATGAACTAAATCGGTCTGCCCAAGTTTCATGATTTGGTCCCACCGAGTTTGGTAAATTGTGTGTAACGGTTAGATTTTGTGTGGAGGCTATATATACCCCTCCACCCACTCCTCATTCGTGGAGAAAGCCATCAGAACGTGCCTACACTTCCAGCATACATTTTTTGAGAGAGAACCACCTACTCATGTGTTGAGACCAAGATATTCCATTCCAACCACATGAATCTTGATCTCTAGCCTTCCCCAAGTTGCTTTCCACTCAAATCTTCTTTCCACCAAATCCAAATCCATCCCCCCCCCCCCCCCCCCCCCCCCCCCCCCCCCCCCCCCCCCCCCCCCCCCCCCCCCCCCCCCCCCCCCCCCCCCCCCCCCCCCCCCCCCCCCCCCCCCCCCCCCCCCCCCCCCCCCCCCCCCCCCCCCCCCCCCCCCCCCCCCCCCCCCCCCCCCCCCCCCCCCCCCCCCCCCCCCCCCCCCCCCCCCCCCCCCCCCCCCCCCCCCCCCCCCCCCCCCCCCCCCCCCCCCCCCCCCCCCCCCCCCCCCCCCCCCCCCCCCCCCCCCCCCCCCCCCCCCCCCCCCCCCCCCCCCCCCCCCCCCCCCCCCCCCCCCCCCCCCCCCCCCCCCCCCCCCCCCCCCCCCCCCCCCCCCCCCCCCCCCCCCCCCCCCCCCCCCCCCCCCCCCCCCCCCCCCCCCCCCCCCCCCCCCCCCCCCCCCCCCCCCCCCCCCCCCCCCCCCCCCCCCCCCCCCCCCCCCCCCCCCCCCCCCCCCCCCCCCCCCCCCCCCCCCCCCCCCCCCCCCCCCCCCCCCCCCCCCCCCCCCCCCCCCCCCCCCCCCCCCCCCCCCCCCCCCCCCCCCCCCCCCCCCCCCCCCCCCCCCCCCCCCCCCCCCCCCCCCCCCCCCCCCCCCCCCCCCCCCCCCCCCCCCCCCCCCCCCCCCCCCCCCCCCCCCCCCCCCCCCCCCCCCCCCCCCCCCCCCCCCCCCCCCCCCCCCCCCCCCCCCCCCCCCCCCCCCCCCCCCCCCCCCCCCCCCCCCCCCCCCCCCCCCCCCCCCCCCCCCCCCCCCCCCCCCCCCCCCCCCCCCCCCCCCCCCCCCCCCCCCCCCCCCCCCCCCCCCCCCCCCCCCCCCCCCCCCCCCCCCCCCCCCCCCCCCCCCCCCCCCCCCCCCCCCCCCCCCCCCCCCCCCCCCCCCCCCCCCCCCCCCCCCCCCCCCCCCCCCCCCCCCCCCCCCCCCCCCCCCCCCCCCCCCCCCCCCCCCCCCCCCCCCCCCCCCCCCCCCCCCCCCCCCCCCCCCCCCCCCCCCCCCCCCCCCCCCCCCCCCCCCCCCCCCCCCCCCCCCCCCCCCCCCCCCCCCCCCCCCCCCCCCCCCCCCCCCCCCCCCCCCCCCCCCCCCCCCCCCCCCCCCCCCCCCCCCCCCCCCCCCCCCCCCCCCCCCCCCCCCCCCCCCCCCCCCCCCCCCCCCCCCCCCCCCCCCCCCCCCCCCCCCCCCCCCCCCCCCCCCCCCCCCCCCCCCCCCCCCCCCCCCCCCCCCCCCCCCCCCCCCCCCCCCCCCCCCCCCCCCCCCCCCCCCCCCCCCCCCCCCCCCCCCCCCCCCCCCCCCCCCCCCCCCCCCCCCCCCCCCCCCCCCCCCCCCCCCCCCCCCCCCCCCCCCCCCCCCCCCCCCCCCCCCCCCCCCCCCCCCCCCCCCCCCCCCCCCCCCCCCCCCCCCCCCCCCCCCCCCCCCCCCCCCCCCCCCCCCCCCCCCCCCCCCCCCCCCCCCCCCCCCCCCCCCCCCCCCCCCCCCCCCCCCCCCCCCCCCCCCCCCCCCCCCCCCCCCCCCCCCCCCCCCCCCCCCCCCCCCCCCCCCCCCCCCCCCCCCCCCCCCCCCCCCCCCCCCCCCCCCCCCCCCCCCCCCCCCCCCCCCCCCCCCCCCCCCCCCCCCCCCCCCCCCCCCCCCCCCCCCCCCCCCCCCCCCCCCCCCCCCCCCCCCCCCCCCCCCCCCCCCCCCCCCCCCCCCCCCCCCCCCCCCCCCCCCCCCCCCCCCCCCCCCCCCCCCCCCCCCCCCCCCCCCCCCCCCCCCCCCCCCCCCCCCCCCCCCCCCCCCCCCCCCCCCCCCCCCCCCCCCCCCCCCCCCCCCCCCCCCCCCCCCCCCCCCCCCCCCCCCCCCCCCCCCCCCCCCCCCCCCCCCCCCCCCCCCCCCCCCCCCCCCCCCCCCCCCCCCCCCCCCCCCCCCCCCCCCCCCCCCCCCCCCCCCCCCCCCCCCCCCCCCCCCCCCCCCCCCCCCCCCCCCCCCCCCCCCCCCCCCCCCCCCCCCCCCCCCCCCCCCCCCCCCCCCCCCCCCCCCCCCCCCCCCCCCCCCCCCCCCCCCCCCCCCCCCCCCCCCCCCCCCCCCCCCCCCCCCCCCCCCCCCCCCCCCCCCCCCCCCCCCCCCCCCCCCCCCCCCCCCCCCCCCCCCCCCCCCCCCCCCCCCCCCCCCCCCCCCCCCCCCCCCCCCCCCCCCCCCCCCCCCCCCCCCCCCCCCCCCCCCCCCCCCCCCCCCCCCCCCCCCCCCCCCCCCCCCCCCCCCCCCCCCCCCCCCCCCCCCCCCCCCCCCCCCCCCCCCCCCCCCCCCCCCCCCCCCCCCCCCCCCCCCCCCCCCCCCCCCCCCCCCCCCCCCCCCCCCCCCCCCCCCCCCCCCCCCCCCCCCCCCCCCCCCCCCCCCCCCCCCCCCCCCCCCCCCCCCCCCCCCCCCCCCCCCCCCCCCCCCCCCCCCCCCCCCCCCCCCCCCCCCCCCCCCCCCCCCCCCCCCCCCCCCCCCCCCCCCCCCCCCCCCCCCCCCCCCCCCCCCCCCCCCCCCCCCCCCCCCCCCCCCCCCCCCGATCATGGGCATGGGTGCGTACTAGGGTACACCGTTCGATCAACACTCACATGACGGAATGACTTATAGGTGATGGATATGTGGATATTTGGAGCAGCATAGATTGGCTAAGTATTGGTCGTGGTTGTGATCGCCGTAAGGATCATGGGCCATTTATTGGTCGGGTTGTGATCGCCGTAAGTATCACGGGCCATTTATTGCTTGGGTTGTGATCGCCATAAGGATCACGGGCCATTTATTGGTTGGGTTGTGATCGTTGTAAGGATCATAGGCCATTCATTGGTCGGGTTGTGATCGCCATAAGGATCACGGGCCAGTTATTGGTTGGGTTGTGATCGCCGTAAGGATCACGGGCCATTCATTGGTCGGGTTGTGATTGCCGTAAGGATCACGGTTACAGTTTGGTTTTGATCACGAGGTGATCAAGATGGTATATTGCTTGGCCGGTTAGCCAAAAGAGATATGGTTATGGAGATCGAAGATGGTGATTTATCAGTATTGTAGTAGTTTCATATTATGCTTAGGAGTTGCTATTATATCATGGTAGCTGTTAATTTAATTAACCTGCTTAATGCTATGTTGTTGTCTTGCCTTGATGTTTTTGGTTGTAGTGAGCTTGCAAGTACATTCAATGTACTGACCTGGCGTGTCATGCCATATTGTAGGTGATGCCGTGATTGCTTGATTGCTTGTCGTGGTTTCCATTCGTGCGAGCTAGATCGTGTCCCAGCCAGAGTCCCTATGGAGTGGAGTTCACCACCTTCATCGTTGTTCCGCTGCTAGAAGATTTCCGGTGCCACTAGTTGTTCCGCTGCTAGCATAGAGCAAGTGTAGTATCACAGGCGTAGTGTCGTCGTGCTAATGTGAACCTTTGTAATGTTAGACCTTTGTATTATTATTCTTGTAACAAGAGACGATTTGTTCTATGTCAAGCAGTGCCGTCTTCCAGAAGACATCTCCTCGATCTCTGGGCTGGAATACGGGGCGTTCTGGTTTCTCTGAGCCGGTGTGCCACATCGTGGTAGATCAACTCTTGTAATACTCATATCATCAAGATCAATCAAGCAAGAAGTAGCCCCCCCCCCCCCCCCCCCCCCCCCCCCCCCCCCCCCCCCCCCCCCCCCCCCCCCCCCCCCCCCCCCCCCCCCCCCCCCCCCCCCCCCCCCCCCCCCCCCCCCCCCCCCCCCCCCCCCCCCCCCCCCCCCCCCCCCCCCCCCCCCCCCCCCCCCCCCCCCCCCCCCCCCCCCCCCCCCCCCCCCCCCCCCCCCCCCCCCCCCCCCCCCCCCCCCCCCCCCCCCCCCCCCCCCCCCCCCCCCCCCCCCCCCCCCCCCCCCCCCCCCCCCCCCCCCCCCCCCCCCCCCCCCCCCCCCCCCCCCCCCCCCCCCCCCCCCCCCCCCCCCCCCCCCCCCCCCCCCCCCCCCCCCCCCCCCCCCCCCCCCCCCCCCCCCCCCCCCCCCCCCCCCCCCCCCCCCCCCCCCCCCCCCCCCCCCCCCCCCCCCCCCCCCCCCCCCCCCCCCCCCCCCCCCCCCCCCCCCCCCCCCCCCCCCCCCCCCCCCCCCCCCCCCCCCCCCCCCCCCCCCCCCCCCCCCCCCCCCCCCCCCCCCCCCCCCCCCCCCCCCCCCCCCCCCCCCCCCCCCCCCCCCCCCCCCCCCCCCCCCCCCCCCCCCCCCCCCCCCCCCCCCCCCCCCCCCCCCCCCCCCCCCCCCCCCCCCCCCCCCCCCCCCCCCCCCCCCCCCCCCCCCCCCCCCCCCCCCCCCCCCCCCCCCCCCCCCCCCCCCCCCCCCCCCCCCCCCCCCCCCCCCCCCCCCCCCCCCCCCCCCCCCCCCCCCCCCCCCCCCCCCCCCCCCCCCCCCCCCCCCCCCCCCCCCCCCCCCCCCCCCCCCCCCCCCCCCCCCCCCCCCCCCCCCCCCCCCCCCCCCCCCCCCCCCCCCCCCCCCCCCCCCCCCCCCCCCCCCCCCCCCCCCCCCCCCCCCCCCCCCCCCCCCCCCCCCCCCCCCCCCCCCCCCCCCCCCCCCCCCCCCCCCCCCCCCCCCCCCCCCCCCCCCCCCCCCCCCCCCCCCCCCCCCCCCCCCCCCCCCCCCCCCCCCCCCCCCCCCCCCCCCCCCCCCCCCCCCCCCCCCCCCCCCCCCCCCCCCCCCCCCCCCCCCCCCCCCCCCCCCCCCCCCCCCCCCCCCCCCCCCCCCCCCCCCCCCCCCCCCCCCCCCCCCCCCCCCCCCCCCCCCCCCCCCCCCCCCCCCCCCCCCCCCCCCCCCCCCCCCCCCCCCCCCCCCCCCCCCCCCCCCCCCCCCCCCCCCCCCCCCCCCCCCCCCCCCCCCCCCCCCCCCCCCCCCCCCCCCCCCCCCCCCCCCCCCCCCCCCCCCCCCCCCCCCCCCCCCCCCCCCCCCCCCCCCCCCCCCCCCCCCCCCCCCCCCCCCCCCCCCCCCCCCCCCCCCCCCCCCCCCCCCCCCCCCCCCCCCCCCCCCCCCCCCCCCCCCCCCCCCCCCCCCCCCCCCCCCCCCCCCCCCCCCCCCCCCCCCCCCCCCCCCCCCCCCCCCCCCCCCCCCCCCCCCCCCCCCCCCCCCCCCCCCCCCCCCCCCCCCCCCCCCCCCCCCCCCCCCCCCCCCCCCCCCCCCCCCCCCCCCCCCCCCCCCCCCCCCCCCCCCCCCCCCCCCCCCCCCCCCCCCCCCCCCCCCCCCCCCCCCCCCCCCCCCCCCCCCCCCCCCCCCCCCCCCCCCCCCCCCCCCCCCCCCCCCCCCCCCCCCCCCCCCCCCCCCCCCCCCCCCCCCCCCCCCCCCCCCCCCCCCCCCCCCCCCCCCCCCCCCCCCCCCCCCCCCCCCCCCCCCCCCCCCCCCCCCCCCCCCCCCCCCCCCCCCCCCCCCCCCCCCCCCCCCCCCCCCCCCCCCCCCCCCCCCCCCCCCCCCCCCCCCCCCCCCCCCCCCCCCCCCCCCCCCCCCCCCCCCCCCCCCCCCCCCCCCCCCCCCCCCCCCCCCCCCCCCCCCCCCCCCCCCCCCCCCCCCCCCCCCCCCCCCCCCCCCCCCCCCCCCCCCCCCCCCCCCCCCCCCCCCCCCCCCCCCCCCCCCCCCCCCCCCCCCCCCCCCCCCCCCCCCCCCCCCCCCCCCCCCCCCCCCCCCCCCCCCCCCCCCCCCCCCCCCCCCCCCCCCCCCCCCCCCCCCCCCCCCCCCCCCCCCCCCCCCCCCCCCCCCCCCCCCCCCCCCCCCCCCCCCCCCCCCCCCCCCCCCCCCCCCCCCCCCCCCCCCCCCCCCCCCCCCCCCCCCCCCCCCCCCCCCCCCCCCCCCCCCCCCCCCCCCCCCCCCCCCCCCCCCCCCCCCCCCCCCCCCCCCCCCCCCCCCCCCCCCCCCCCCCCCCCCCCCCCCCCCCCCCCCCCCCCCCCCCCCCCCCCCCCCCCCCCCCCCCCCCCCCCCCCCCCCCCCCCCCCCCCCCCCCCCCCCCCCCCCCCCCCCCCCCCCCCCCCCCCCCCCCCCCCCCCCCCCCCCCCCCCCCCCCCCCCCCCCCCCCCCCCCCCCCCCCCCCCCCCCCCCCCCCCCCCCCCCCCCCCCCCCCCCCCCCCCCCCCCCCCCCCCCCCCCCCCCCCCCCCCCCCCCCCCCCCCCCCCCCCCCCCCCCCCCCCCCCCCCCCCCCCCCCCCCCCCCCCCCCCCCCCCCCCCCCCCCCCCCCCCCCCCCCCCCCCCCCCCCCCCCCCCCCCCCCCCCCCCCCCCCCCCCCCCCCCCCCCCCCCCCCCCCCCCCCCCCCCCCCCCCCCCCCCCCCCCCCCCCCCCCCCCCCCCCCCCCCCCCCCCCCCCCCCCCCCCCCCCCCCCCCCCCCCCCCCCCCCCCCCCCCCCCCCCCCCCCCCCCCCCCCCCCCCCCCCCCCCCCCCCCCCCCCCCCCCCCCCCCCCCCCCCCCCCCCCCCCCCCCCCCCCCCCCCCCCCCCCCCCCCCCCCCCCCCCCCCCCCCCCCCCCCCCCCCCCCCCCCCCCCCCCCCCCCCCCCCCCCCCCCCCCCCCCCCCCCCCCCCCCCCCCCCCCCCCCCCCCCCCCCCCCCCCCCCCCCCCCCCCCCCCCCCCCCCCCCCCCCCCCCCCCCCCCCCCCCCCCCCCCCCCCCCCCCCCCCCCCCCCCCCCCCCCCCCCCCCCCCCCCCCCCCCCCCCCCCCCCCCCCCCCCCCCCCCCCCCCCCCCCCCCCCCCCCCCCCCCCCCCCCCCCCCCCCCCCCCCCCCCCCCCCCCCCCCCCCCCCCCCCCCCCCCCCCCCCCCCCCCCCCCCCCCCCCCCCCCCCCCCCCCCCCCCCCCCCCCCCCCCCCCCCCCCCCCCCCCCCCCCCCCCCCCCCCCCCCCCCCCCCCCCCCCCCCCCCCCCCCCCCCCCCCCCCCCCCCCCCCCCCCCCCCCCCCCCCCCCCCCCCCCCCCCCCCCCCCCCCCCCCCCCCCCCCCCCCCCCCCCCCCCCCCCCCCCCCCCCCCCCCCCCCCCCCCCCCCCCCCCCCCCCCCCCCCCCCCCCCCCCCCCCCCCCCCCCCCCCCCCCCCCCCCCCCCCCCCCCCCCCCCCCCCCCCCCCCCCCCCCCCCCCCCCCCCCCCCCCCCCCCCCCCCCCCCCCCCCCCCCCCCCCCCCCCCCCCCCCCCCCCCCCCCCCCCCCCCCCCCCCCCCCCCCCCCCCCCCCCCCCCCCCCCCCCCCCCCCCCCCCCCCCCCCCCCCCCCCCCCCCCCCCCCCCCCCCCCCCCCCCCCCCCCCCCCCCCCCCCCCCCCCCCCCCCCCCCCCCCCCCCCCCCCCCCCCCCCCCCCCCCCCCCCCCCCCCCCCCCCCCCCCCCCCCCCCCCCCCCCCCCCCCCCCCCCCCCCCCCCCCCCCCCCCCCCCCCCCCCCCCCCCCCCCCCCCCCCCCCCCCCCCCCCCCCCCCCCCCCCCTTATGAGCATATTAAACAAGAATGCAACAATGAACATGCAACTAACAAATGCATTAACAAATATCAAGCTACTCAAGTGAACAGTTATAGCATATGAAAAATAACAATACTAGATACTAGCTTATTGATGGTGCAACAAAATCATCATAACATCAAGACTACTGGCATGAACTAAACTAGACAGAGGCATGATATTATCAACAACAATATAACTAGCATGGCAAAGCTATCATGAGAGGTAAGCAAGTAGTACTAACATATATCACAACTGAAATAACGGCAGACGAAACAGACAAAAACTACTGCAACTAAGCACACACACGAGGTACCAGCAAAGTCAACATGCAAGTTCGGGGCTCATGATAAGAGGTTGGCTTGCCTGGGGGTCGAGGATTACTCCGGAAAAAGTGCGAAACGATCGCGGAAAGATTTGCCGAAAACAGTTCTCTCCCGGAGGGGGCTGTTTACGTGCAAGGGCAAAATGTTCATCTTCAGAATGTGCAAACATGGTGAAAATGATTCCATCAGAACGGGCTCGACGAAACGAAGACGTGGGCTTTGGAATCACCTGATTTGGAGCTACGGGTAAAAAGATACGGAGGGTTGAAGCTCAGGGACCTATCGGTGAATTTTTTCAGCAAACAGGCCCCTGGAGGAAAAACTGAACGTGCCTTTGGGCTGAATACGTTTTCCGCACAGGGAAACACATTTTGAGCCGAAGTGCCCAGGGAATACGTTTTCTGACTTGGAAAGCGTATTCATGAGGAATACGTTTCCAGAGCAGGGAAACGGCTTCGGTGGGCGGGCGCGTCCACTTATCTGATGTGGCCAGCGGGGCCACGCCCTCCTCTAGCCGACAGGTGGGTCCCGCAGGGTGGGGCCTGCCTGGCCTGGCTTCTTTTCCTCCCGCGCGTACGTGCGCCTGGCCGAGGGAGACGCCTGCCTCGACGGCGATTGCCGGCGGCTCCGGCCGCCTCAGACGACGGCCGACCTATCCACGAGCTCAGGAGCGAGAGGTGCATCCCGTGGTGGTGTCCGTTGCCGGCGAGGAGCACGGGAGAAGGAGCAGCAAGGCTCATAGCGAAGATGGGCTCCGGACTCCGGCGAATAGGGAGCTCCGGTGGGGAAACTGGGTGGGCAAGGCTATGGGGAGGTTCTACGGACTCCGGGAGTGGCAATGGTGGTGGAGGAACGGCGAGGGGAGCGCGGCATCGCCGGAATCGAAGAAGAACCAAGGCAGCGGCCATGGCGATGGAGAGGGGTCAGAGAGGCTCGGTAGCTCGGGGGAGAGGCTTGGGAGGGGTTGTGGACTGCGAGGAGGCTCGGGGTCGCTACTTATAGCCGCGGGGACGAGCTCTAGAGGGAGGGTGAGGCGACACGCGGCACGGCTATGTGTCCGCGCGTCGGCGACATGCATGCGCGGCCAAAGGCCACCGGAAGTGACGGGAACGTGACGAGGGGGATGCGGACGACGCGCAGGGGCTCACGGAGACGAGGGGCGCTCGCGGACGAGAGGGAGAAGGGGACAAGAGCGAGGAAGCGATGGTGCACACGGGCAGGGACTGTGCGGCGACGATGACGGCTCGACAAGGAAGAAAACGAAGGGGGCTAGCTGTCTAGAGGGAAGAGGACGTCGAGGGGGAGCCGTGTGACAAGCTTGGACGAGCCAGAACCGGACGGAGTGGCGCCGCTGTGGCCAACAGTGCGCAGACCACCAATTTGGCTGGCATAGCCTCGTGGTCACCACCGACATCGCGCTCTCTGGTCGTCAACTAAGTGCCAAACCTTGTCAGCGGAGAAGTCCTTCCAAAGCTCATTAAATATGAGGTGATGGCACGGGCAGAGGTGTAGTGAACAGAGGGAAACAGGCTCGACAAGTTTGCTGTTGCAAACTTGGCGACATCCTGGTGATCAACACAAAGAGGTTAAGGGCAAAACTGGTTGTCTAGGAGGTTTAGGATAGCAAGGACTACGGTCCTGGGAAGTTGGAAGGGATTTGGGCAAGTATTTAACATAGCTGCAGTGCAACTAGGAAATATAGCCCAGAAAACAAAGGAGGAAGAAACACTCACTAGGAGTGTTGGATAGGGCTGAATCCTGGCAAAGCTCCATGATTTGGTCATGTTTAGATGCTGCAAAAAGATCATACCAAATGGAGTTGCCAAATTGGTACTTGTTTCACAAGCATCACATCTGACGAGAAACTTTGAAAAAATCCAGGAAAATATTGGCTAGATGAACTAAGCCAAATTTTTTTGGAGATAGGTTATACGGATAGGAGAAGGCTTAGGAATATTTTCAGCCATAATCGAGCAAGATAAAATATACTTGCTTCACAAACTGAAAATTTGGACAGAATCAAAGAATTGCTCCTGTGCTCACATAGTTCAATGGAATGAACTGAATTTAGGTGGAGGCTAATGATTTGAGATACTTGAGAAGATGGAAAAGTTTCATCCCATTTGGAAACACTATGAAGGTACTTCCTTCACAAGCATGCCATCTGGTCAGAAACTTTGAAAAATTGCACAGGGAGCTAGGATGAATGGATTGAGCTCATCTTTGGTATGCATGGGTGATTTATCAAGGTTAATCACCCTGCCAAATTGCAGCTCAATTGGAATTAGGAATAAGGCACTTCCTTTGCAAAATTTTTAGAGAGGGCAGAAACTTGCATTGGATCATGTGCTCAAATTATGATCTTTGGAGCATGGGTTTGGATGGAAATGGTGAAGATATAGCAATTACAAACTCCACAAATTATTTGGGAATTTTCCTTGCTATAAAAATGGTAGCTCCTTTGGAAAATGGCAGGAATGCAACCCCCCCCCCCCCCCCCCCCCCCCCCCCCCCCCCCCCCCCCCCCCCCCCCCCCCCCCCCCCCCCCCCCCCCCCCCCCCCCCCCCCCCCCCCCCCCCCCCCCCCCCCCCCCCCCCCCCCCCCCCCCCCCCCCCCCCCCCCCCCCCCCCCCCCCCCCCCCCCCCCCCCCCCCCCCCCCCCCCCCCCCCCCCCCCCCCCCCCCCCCCCCCCCCCCCCCCCCCCCCCCCCCCCCCCCCCCCCCCCCCCCCCCCCCCCCCCCCCCCCCCCCCCCCCCCCCCCCCCCCCCCCCCCCCCCCCCCCCCCCCCCCCCCCCCCCCCCCCCCCCCCCCCCCCCCCCCCCCCCCCCCCCCCCCCCCCCCCCCCCCCCCCCCCCCCCCCCCCCCCCCCCCCCCCCCCCCCCCCCCCCCCCCCCCCCCCCCCCCCCCCCCCCCCCCCCCCCCCCCCCCCCCCCCCCCCCCCCCCCCCCCCCCCCCCCCCCCCCCCCCCCCCCCCCCCCCCCCCCCCCCCCCCCCCCCCCCCCCCCCCCCCCCCCCCCCCCCCCCCCCCCCCCCCCCCCCCCCCCCCCCCCCCCCCCCCCCCCCCCCCCCCCCCCCCCCCCCCCCCCCCCCCCCCCCCCCCCCCCCCCCCCCCCCCCCCCCCCCCCCCCCCCCCCCCCCCCCCCCCCCCCCCCCCCCCCCCCCCCCCCCCCCCCCCCCCCCCCCCCCCCCCCCCCCCCCCCCCCCCCCCCCCCCCCCCCCCCCCCCCCCCCCCCCCCCCCCCCCCCCCCCCCCCCCCCCCCCCCCCCCCCCCCCCCCCCCCCCCCCCCCCCCCCCCCCCCCCCCCCCCCCCCCCCCCCCCCCCCCCCCCCCCCCCCCCCCCCCCCCCCCCCCCCCCCCCCCCCCCCCCCCCCCCCCCCCCCCCCCCCCCCCCCCCCCCCCCCCCCCCCCCCCCCCCCCCCCCCCCCCCCCCCCCCCCCCCCCCCCCCCCCCCCCCCCCCCCCCCCCCCCCCCCCCCCCCCCCCCCCCCCCCCCCCTCTTGCATGCTTGTGTTTTCATGATATCTTTTGCCATGCTAATTAAAATGTTGTTATTGATAATGCCATGTCACTACTCTACTTTATTTGCATGTCATCGTTATACAATGTTATGAGGATTGTAATGCACCGTTGATATGCTATTACTTGGTATTGTCATGTTCTTTATGCTATAGCTGTGCACTTGAGTAGTTCAATATTTTGTTCATGCAATCGTATGCTGCATGCTCATTGTTGCATTCATGTTCATGATGATGGAGAAGGAATTAAAATGACTTAATAATAACAAACCTCCTCCGTCATCGATGGGATCGAGTCATAGTGCCACCAAATCGAACTTTTTCAGTGCAGCCACATTTGCCTTTGTGGGAAGGCCTTAATGCGAGCTATTGTCGTGACCTCTCGCCGGTGCCTCCCACTAGGGAAGGTTATGGGCGTGCTTACCCTGATCAGGTAAGCGGACATAACCTTGTGTGCTCGTTTTTGAGATTTTTGGTACCAGTCCCCGAGTGGGAGTGTCCCCGAGTGGGAGTTGACCACGACGGTGGTCGGGGTGTCTTTGGTAGACACGGGGCCACCCAGGACCAGCCCGTTGGGGATTGGGTCGGAGTGGCCGGGAGAGCGTCATGGCAGTAGGTTGGTTTCGTCGGAATGCCGTTGGTCCACCCCCCCCCCCCCCCCCCCCCCCCCCCCCCCCCCCCCCCCCCCCCCCCCCCCCCCCCCCCCCCCCCCCCCCCCCCCCCCCCCCCCCCCCCCCCCCCCCCCCCCCCCCCCCCCCCCCCCCCCCCCCCCCCCCCCCCCCCCCCCCCCCCCCCCCCCCCATAAATATGTGATAACAAGAATATGGTAACTTGAACTATGAGATAGTCGTGAGGAGTCACGACGATATTTTGATGATGAGATAAGTGGTTGTGATCGCCGTAAGGATCACGGGCCAAATATTGGTCGTGGTTGTGATCGCCGTAAGGATCACGGTTGGAGACCAAGTGTTGGTCGTGGTTGTGATCGCCGTAAGGATCACGAGTTGTTCTTGAGAAAGACCACTTTGGTGGTGTGTTTGTGATCCAGAGATGATCACAGTTGATAAGAGAGTCCGAGGGACTCGGTGCACAAGTTTGGTTGCATTGCTGGAATAATATATCATTATTTGCATTTAAAGAACCATGATAGAACAGAAGATGATTGCATAATGTTAACATGCTATGTCTGCATTGGATATTATTGGTAGTTTATTTTCAGCATAGTTTCTTGATGCCATGCTATGCTTTGATTGACATGTTAAGTTATGCCATGATTGAGATAAAATTCTATGTTTTGCTATTACAATGTTATAATCATGTTCTGATATGCCATGTCATTGCCATGTTAGTAGATGTTATGATTTTGTTCATGCTTAGTTGATTTTTATCATGCCATGTTTAGTAATTGATATGAGATAGGGTGTTGCATGCGCTCGGTTCTTGCTTTGTCTGCAGCTTGTTTGGATGCTATGTATTTGGTTGTCTTGCAAGTACATTCAATGTACTGACCTGGCGTGTCATGCCAGTTTTGTAGGTCGTACCCGTATTGCTCGCTTGATCCGTCGTGCCCCCCCCCCCCCCCCCCCCCCCCCCCCCCCCCCCCCCCCCCCCCCCCCCCCCCCCCCCCCCCCCCCCCCCCCCCCCCCCCCCCCCCCCCCCCCCCCCCCCCCCCCCCCCCCCCCCCCCCCCCCCCCCCCCCCCCCCCCCCCCCCCCCCCCCCCCCCCCCCCCCCCCCCCCCCCCCCCCCCCCCCCCCCCCCCCCCCCCCCCCCCCCCCCCCCCCCCCCCCCCCCCCCCCCCCCCCCCCCCCCCCCCCCCCCCCCCCCCCCCCCCCCCCCCCCCCCCCCCCCCCCCCCCCCCCCCCCCCCCCCCCCCCCCCCCCCCCCCCCCCCCCCCCCCCCCCCCCCCCCCCCCCCCCCCCCCCCCCCCCCCCCCCCCCCCCCCCCCCCCCCCCCCCCCCCCCCCCCCCCCCCCCCCCCCCCCCCCCCCCCCCCCCCCCCCCCCCCCCCCCCCCCCCCCCCCCCCCCCCCCCCCCCCCCCCCCCCCCCCCCCCCCCCCCCCCCCCCCCCCCCCCCCCCCCCCCCCCCCCCCCCCCCCCCCCCCCCCCCCCCCCCCCCCCCCCCCCCCCCCCCCCCCTCGCAGTAGTTCTCCCAGCGCTACCTTAGCCGATATAGCGGAACGTAAGGTACCAAAACATGGCAGCCGGGCAAACCCAACTATTGACCCAAGACATGATTCGGAGCTGATGCATATAATGCTATAAGTTCGGGGTGCCGCACTGTCGAAAGTGTTCGGACTTTTCATGCCGTGTTATGGGGTACACTGAAGCCCCTGGCGCATTGGACGTACCAGAATGTACGGGTGCAGTTTGTCGTAAATAAGCAGACAAGAAAAATAAAGGGAATGCAATAATAAGCTAATGCTACGCATTTATTTAAATGATACGTCGAAGTGTATGTATACAAGTAGTGCAATGAGCAAAAAATAGGACTATGTGACATGTCCTATCCAAGGGCAAGCTGCGTATGGGTATGCAAAACAGGTATATCGATCGTTATCAGAGACCACCTGAGGATTCCCTTGTACGTCAAAGCTTCTTGCTTCCTTGGTGCTTCCCTCCCACGATGGGTCCGACAACCAGACTCCCGGAAAGGGCTTCCAGAGAATAGGGTCCTGAAAGAGCGAAAATGATAAAGGTATACGGTCCCTGGGGCGGTTGAGCCGCATTGTGGGCCGTGCCTCCGCCTATGCCCATGGTATCTTGAGTACGTAGTTATGTACGCACGGCACAAATTTTGCCGCTTGACTGGGACTACGACGGAGGCCGAATTGCTACCCGAGCTCTGAACGTGCCTGGAGATCCTGTTGCAGGTTACTCCGGACTCGCTTGAAGGTGTCCGGGGGCCTTTTCGCCGAATTGGCGGTTGGCCTCAGAAGGCTGCTTTGTGCTTCCGCTGCGAGGGCTGCAGTGTGCTCCTCCGTGCGGAGCGAGCGTTCTGTGTTTCCATTAACTGTTATAACTCCGCGAGGTCCTAGCATTTTGAGCTTGAGGTATGCATAATGCGGTACCGCATTGAATCTAGGAAATGCGGTTCGTCCAAGTAGTGCGTGATAGCCACTGCGAAAGGGGACGATATCGAAGATTAACTCCTCGCTTCGGAAGTTGTTCGGAGATCCGAAGACCACTTCTCGTGTGATTGAGCCCGTGCAACAGGCCTCTACACCTGGTATGACACCCTTGAAGGTGGTTTTTGTGGGTTTGATCCTCGAGGGGTCTATACCCATTTTGCGCACTGTATCCTGATAAAGCAGGTTCAGGCTGCTGCCACCGTCCATAAGGACTCGAGTGAGGTGAAATCCGTCAATGATGGGATCAAGAACCAATGCGGCAGAACCACCATGACGGATACTAGTGGGGTGGTCCCTACGATCGGAAGTGATCGGACAAGAAGACCATGGGTTGAACTTTGGGCCGACTGGCTCCATCGCATAGACGTCCCTTAGTGCACGCTTCCGTTCCCTCTTGGGAATATGGGTCGCGTATATCATGTTCACCGTTTTCACTTGGGGAGGAAATTTCTTCTGTCCTCCTGTGTTCGGCGGCCGGGGCTCCTCCTC
>JAAAWM010009937.1:0-31087 GCA_036873465.1 Thinopyrum obtusiflorum
GTCCACCCACATATCAAATTATCAAAGTAGCGAACACAAATCAAACCAACATGGTGAAAGTGACTAGATGGAATTCCCGTGTACCCTCAAGAACGCTTTGCTTATCATAAGAGACCGTTTTGGCCTGTCCTTTGCCTCAAAAGGATTGGGATACCTTGCTGCACTTCTGTTACTACTATCGTTAGTTGCTTATTACAAATTATATTGCTATCAAACTACTCTGCTACTTACAATTTCAGCACTTGCAGACATTACCTTGGTGAAAACCACTTGTCATTTCCTTCTGCTCCTCGTTGGGTTCGACACTCTTGCTTATCGAAAAGAGCTACAATTGATCCCATATACTTGTGGGTCATCACATATTTGTTGCTAAACCTAATTTGTTAAGAAAACCTAAAAAATGGTAGTTGCCTATTCACCCCCCTATAGTCAACCATATCGACCATTTCAATTGGTCTTTTTAAGAGCTTAACCGCTTTAAGAGTATGGTTGACGAAGGGTCAAGTGATGGTGGTCTTCCCACAGCCGATGCGGTGGCCACGATCACACGAGAGGACCTAAATGAAGCCATGGCTTCACTTAGGACCTCTATGATGACCAAGGTTAAATCCTTCTTCAAGGAATTACTTTGAGGGTCTTAAACTCCATACCGATCTGTTGCAAGTGGTCAAACCTGCTACCACAGATTCAAATGCCAACTTCATTAAGGAGGCAGCTAATCATGATAAACTTACCACCCCTCAAGGTAAAAATGGGACTGGCATCCATGCTGCGCTTGCCCCTCCCCCGGTCTATGGAGGACCGGTCCATGCACCTCATATCAACCACGTTGGTCATCCTCCTCAGCTTGTGTTAAATGATTTTCCTTATTGGGTGTTTCATATCAAGTCTCATTTGAATCACAGCTTAACTCATCTTTGGAGAATTATTGAGCAAGGCTTCTACCCGCATGATCCACACAACTTCACTCCAAGAGAAGAAGTGGACAACCAATGCAACCACTCCGCCTTGTTCATCCTCTAAGCCGCCATGCCTCCCGAAGAGCTCTCTCTTTTGCGGTCGTTCACGGTTGCTAAAGAGGCATGGGAGCACATTTTCTCTTTGTATAAGGGAAGCTCAAGCATTCAATGCTCCAACTTTGAGGTGGTCCTTGATGAGGCCGATGAGTTTGTGATGTATGACGATGAAGATCCTCGTTGTCGGTGCAACAAACCCTGGGTCTGTTGCCCAGACTATGCACAGGCACGCGAACGAGATTGAAGCACCAAGCCAAGCCAGAGTACAAGAAACCAAGAGATTCAAAGGACCAACATGCAGATCAGAGGGATCAAGATCAAACAAGAGAAGCAAGGCACCATTAGGAGAAGGGCCTCCTTTGCCGAGCAGGCAAGCTCGGCAAGGGGCGAGGCCACCCTCGGAAGAAGACGTCCGAGACGTCCCAGCAGGGCCTGCCGGGACACACGGAGGAAAAACCACCTCACCAACTACTCTGCCACGACCCATGTCGTCCATCAGTGCGGTGTCAAGCCGCGAAGTGACTAAGTGGCAGCCATTCACCACATGGCAACATCTCCCTACAGGAAACACCTACACATGACACCCGTCCTGCGACGTGTCAAGCGAGTAGGCATGGAGCTAGCAAGATAGCCCGACAAGGCTTGCCGGGCAACCAACGATGTGACATTGAGCGGTGCATTAAATGCGCCATGTCAGCCCGCAGAGTTAGGTGTGATAGCATTATTTGCTATCTTATCAGTGCATAATGACTACTTTGCCATTGTGGTAACACCTTGATCTATAAAAGGAGGCCCATGGCAATGATAGAAAGGGTTAGAAGGTTGGATAACTCACACCCCATACGCGCGTAGCCACTGCTGTCCTGAGGCAACCCTTGCCGGGCAAGTGTACTAGTCTCCACCACCATCTTTCCACCATCAATCCACCAAAGCAGGAGTAGGGTTTTACGCCTCACGATGGCTCGAACCTGGGTAAAAATGCCTGTATGATCTCTGTCGTGCTGCCACACGCTCGTCTGCTCTTTGTGCAACGCGACGCCCCCTGCCGAACCATCAAGGGGCCTCCTGGTCCCATAGGTGGCTGTGGTTTCCCGCAACACTCGTGAACTTTATCGAATATTGACTACTCTAGCGATCTCACTCGGAGATCACAAGAGCAAGGATACGGATGATACTTGGATCAAGTGCAAGTTCCTCAAGGCCATCATGCCCCACAACAAAGCTATGTCCTCTGTGATCTGTCAAAGATCGGACTTTCACATGTTGTCCTCAAGTTATGTGTTGGATGAGTTTATTAATATGAACATCTTGAACAAGACCACCGACAATGCCCTCGCGCATGCTCAATGGTCAAAGAAGCCCAACATTGCCTCAAAGGCCAAGGCCATTCCGGAAGAGGAACGAAATGAGGGTTGCCCTGAAGACACCAAATATGCTTACCACGGGCACATTGCTCTTACGTCAAGGAAATTTTGGGGCAATAAGAGAAACACCAAGCCCAATTTCTCCAAGAACAACTCACTACTAGAAAAACAGCTATAGCTAATATGTACATTAATGGCGCACCATGTATGTGGTGCGCCACTGCTATATAGCAGTGGCGCACCAGATATAGGTACACCATTATTTTCCATATTACTAATGGCGCACCTGGTGTGTGGTGCGCCATTACTAGTTTTGAAAAAAAAATTGTTAGTAGTGGCGCACCGTGGGATAGTGCGCCATTACTAGTTTTAACTAGTAATGGCGCACCACACCCACGGTGCGCCACTACTAACATTTTTTTTTTCAAAACTAGTAATGGCGCACCACACGCCAGGTGCGCCATTACTAGTTTTAACTATTAATGGCGCACCACACCCACGGTGCGCCACTACTAATTTTTTTTAATTTTTTTTTCAAAACTAGTAATGGCGCACCACACACCAGGTGCGCCATTAGTAACCCTGGTTACCAATGGCGCATTCTTAGGAGGTGCGCCATTGGTAACCTGGGAGCAGCTAGATATTTTTGACAGCCACCTACCACACTCACTTTCCCCACTTCATTCTCTCCACCTCTACCAAGCTTGGTCTCAGCTGCCTCCTCCTCCTCACCTCATTTGCACCATAGATTCACCCAAATTAAGTGGTTAAATTTCCTTTTTTTGATAGGTAAGTAAGGGGAAAGCTTTCTTTATGTTCTAGATCTAGTTTTTCCTCCCTCCAACAACGTACACACTTTTTATGGCCTAGATCTACGTATTTTTGTGGTGTTGCATATGTTTGTGTTTGCAGGTACCGGTATTTGAAATGCGATAGTTGCCAATATTTTGCCGGAATGTTGATTCATTTCCGTTTCGGCGAGAATTTGGCACTATGCATTCTTTTTGGTCCTATTTTTAGGCGAAGTCGTGCCAAATTTTTTTTTGGTTCTAAAATATCGTTTTGCTCTACCCCGCAGGTGACCATGGTCCGCACGATGACCGAAGGCATCGTGAATAGGTTTTTGAGCTCCACGAAGGCCGAGATGCTTCAAAAGAACGAGACGGAGATAAGATGTCCGTGTCGAAGATGCAAGCTGAAGAGCCTTATGGACCCGGATTCCATACAGGTGCGGGACCACCTGCTCTTGCATGGTTTCATGGATGGCTATCGGTGGCAAGGTGATGAAGATGATTATGAAGTCGTCCATGGGGGCCGGGCAAGAAATAAGGAAGGGCAGCAAGACAACCGTGGCGAGGGCGGGCGAGAAGATGAAGAATCTCCAGGACATGATCACGAAGTAGATGCAGGACACAGTCAACATGTAGAAGATGCCGGACATGATGATGGGGAAGATCAAGATGAAGGGCATGATCATGAAGATGAAGATGCCAGAGCAGACGACGATGGACCATCGATGGGCTGGGTGTAGGACCCTCATATTCAAGAGCTGCTTCTCAAGCAGACGGGTAACGCAAGAGCTGCCGCTCGAGAGAAAGCCAAGCTGGATCAACTGGAGATAGACGCGGTTACTCCATTGTATGAAGGATGCAGGCCCGAGGATACCCGCCTGAAAGTAACGCTCATGGCTCTGGAGATGAAGGTAAAACACAAAATGACCGACGCATGCTTCGACGAGAACATGTCATTCTGGCACGAACATCTTCCCAAGGGGAACAAGTGCCCGACCAGTTTCGAGGAGGCGAAGAAAATCATGTGTCCTCTGGATTTACCGCACGTGAAATACCATGTGTGCATGAACGATTGCATCATTTATCGGGACGAGCACGCGGAGTCTACCATATGTCCGGTGTGCGGCGTCACTCAATAAAAGAAGAGGAAGAAAGCTCCTCGAAAAGTGGTGTGGTACTTTCCGATCACTCCTCGTCTGCAGCGGTATTTCGCGGACCCTAAGCTAGCAAAGCTCCTGTGTTGGCACGCAGATAGGGAGGAGAAGAAGCGAGAAGATGACAAAAATGATCCGGAGATAAATAAAAAAGACAAGATGCTGAGTCACCCTAAGGATGCGAGCCAGTGGCAAGTGTTGAACTTCGAACACCCAGAATTTGGGGACGATCCAAGGAACATCGTGCTGGGCGTGAGCACCGATGGAGTCAATCCATTTGGCAGCCAGAGAAGCACACATAGCACCTGGCCTGTGTTTGTGTGGATGTACAACCTTCCCCCCTGGTTGTGCATGAAGAGGAAGTACATTCACATGAGTATGCTAATTGAAGGGCCGAAACAACCAGGGAATGACATCAATCTGTATCTGGGGCTGCTGAAAGAGGAGCTAGACACGCTGTGGAAAATGCCAGCCAATACGTGGGATGCCGCAGAGAAAGAATATTTCCCTATGAGAGCCGCACTGCTCACGACGGTGCACGACTATCTCGGTTACGGATATGTCGCGGGGCAGGTGGTCCACGGATTTTGTGCATGCGTCAGGTGCATGGATGACACAACGTATTGCCAGCTAGATAGAGATCCTGGGTCTTCGAAAACCGTGTTCATGGGACATCGAAGCTGGCTTCGCGACGATGACTCATGGAGAAAACGCAAGGATCATTTCGATGGTGAAACCGAACCCCGAAGATGCCTGCGTACGAGGAGCAGCGAGGAAATAGATGAGTTGTTGAAAAATTGGAAAGAGTGCCCACCGCCGGGAAAGAAGGGAAAGGCGCCAGAGCCGCTGCTGAAGGTATGGAAAACGAGGTCTGTTTTCTGGGACTTGCCGTACTGGAAGATCCTCCGTGTGCCTCACAGCCTTGATGTCATGCATATCACGAAGAACGTGTGCGAGAGTCTGCTTGGTACCCTGCTCAACATGCCAGATGGGCCGAAAGCAAGGGAAGACTTGAAATCAATGGGCATCAGGGAGGAGCTTCACGCTAATGATGATGATGATGATGATGAGGCGAAGGACATGGAAAGTCATCGCAAAGGCAAAAAGGCCAAGAAGATCAGAAATGACTGCCCTCCCGCGTGCTTCACTCTAAGTCAAGAGGAGATCGAGCAGTTTTTCACCTGCCTCGTAGGAGTAAAACTTCCTTACGGTTACGCGGGGAAGATAAGCAGATACTTAGACTCAGCGAAGTTGAAGTTCAGCGGGATGAAGTCTCACGACTGTCACGTGCTGATGACGTAGATACTTCCAGTTGCAATCTGTGGGATCATGGACGCGCACGTCCGTGAAACGCTATTTGGCCTATGCAACTTTTTCGACGTCATCTCTCAGAAGTCGGTTGGCGTGAGGCAACTCAGAAGGCTACAGGAAGAGATCGTGGTGATACTATGCGAGCTTGAGATCTACTTCCCGCCCGCATTCTTCGACGTTATGGTGCATCTGCTGGTCCATATCGTGGAGGATATCATCCAACTCGGGCCGACGTTCCTGCACAGCATGATGCCATTCGAAAGGATGAATGGTGTCATCAAAGGATACATTCGCAACATGGCACGTCCAGATGGAAGCATAGCCAAGGGCTTTTTGACCGAAGAGTGCATCTCCTATTGCACGAATTATCTAGGCATCGAGAACCCCGTTGGTCTGCCCGTCAACAGGCACCTCGGCAGGCTCGCTGGATGGGGTTACCGCGAGGGTCGCCGCGAAATGCATGTCGACTTCAAGGGTCGACTCGCCGACTTTGAAAGAGCAAACCTAGTCGCGCTACAACACATAGACGTGGTCGATCCTTGGGTGGTAGAGCACAAAACCTTTATTGAGAAGACGTACAATGACCGAGGCCAACAAAGGACGGACGGAGATATAATCAAAAATCACAACTCATGTTTCACGCGTTGGTTCAAGGAGAAGCTTCTGTCGTACCCTTTACATGAGGATTCTTCCGCGGAAGAAAAACTCATATTCGCCTTGTCACAGGGCACCGAGCACAACCTGATGACCTATGAGGCATACGATATCAACGGCTACACATTCTACACCGAGGAAAAGGACATGAAGAGCGATGATTATCAGAACTTCGGGGTAACGATGGAATCCTACATCGGTAACGACAAGGACAGATACTACGGAAGGATCGAGGAGATCTGGGAGCTGAGCTATGCTAGAGAGAAGGTCCCGATGTTTCGTGTCAGATGGGCCAAGAGCGTCCTAAAAGAAGACCGGTATTTCACCACCATGGTTATACCCGAAGCCAAATCCAAGACCGCGGGCGCAAACATCACCATGAAAAATGAGCCATGGGTACTGGCTTCCCAAGTGGACCAATGCTTCTTCATTACCGACCCGTCAAAGCCCAGTCGTGTTGTCGCGAGGAGAGGCAAAAGGAAGATCATCGGAATGGATGGAGTCGCCAATGAGCAAGACTTCAACAAGTACGGTGACCCGAAGATGGAAGATGACGACGACGATGAAGTACCATACACCACAAGAAGAAGCAAGACCACCCTACCTAAAGGACGTCCGTTCAAGAGAAGAACTCCATTTGCGAAAAACAAGGGCAAGAAGATTGTGAAAAGATAGCTAAGATCGAATCACGATGTGTCGGCTGCGTGTGTGTGTGTGTGTCAGTGGCAAGCTCAATTATTACATGCAACTAAATTATTACATGTATCACTTGATTTCAACCATGTCATCTAATTCTAAATCTTTGCACAATGGTTTAAATTGTAGTCTTCATTTCTCGATTGTATTTCGACATATGGAAATGGCATTTCTTCTGTTCTAGTCCTCTATCCAGTAACCTCTTTTGTTCAAAACAGTGGGGATTAATGTTGTCTGTACTTACCTTCCTTTTGTAACTTCTCCATCACCAAGTTGAAGTATCGACCACCTTCTTCTTGGATTTGGAATTTTTGTTCTTCTCCCTCTTGTTTTGTTGCAAATCATCATTTACAGGCACCTTGGGCTTCTTTGTGTTTTCTTCTGGTATTTTAATGGGGGGGGGGGGGGGGGGGGGGGGGGGGGGGGGGGGGGGGGGGGGGGGGGGGGGGGGGGGGGGGGGGGGGGGGGGGGGGGGGGGGGGGGGGGGGGGGGGGGGGGGGGGGGGGGGGGGGGGGGGGGGGGGGGGGGGGGGGGGGGGGGGGGGGGGGGGGGGGGGGGGGGGGGGGGGGGGGGGGGGGGGGGGGGGGGGGGGGGGGGGGGGGGGGGGGGGGGGGGGGGGGGGGGGGGGGGGGGGGGGGGGGGGGGGGGGGGGGGGGGGGGGGGGGGGGGGGGGGGGGGGGGGGGGGGGGGGGGGGGGGGGGGGGGGGGGGGGGGGGGGGGGGGGGGGGGGGGGGGGGGGGGGGGGGGGGGGGGGGGGGGGGGGGGGGGGGGGGGGGGGGGGGGGGGGGGGGGGGGGGGGGGGGGGGGGGGGGGGGGGGGGGGGGGGGGGGGGGGGGGGGGGGGGGGGGGGGGGGGGGGGGGGGGGGGGGGGGGGGGGGGGGGGGGGGGGGGGGGGGGGGGGGGGGGGGGGGGGGGGGGGGGGGGGGGGGGGGGGGGGGGGGGGGGGGGGGGGGGGGGGGGGGGGGGGGGGGGGGGGGGGGGGGGGGGGGGGGGGGGAAATCACCCAGCCGGTCGGTCGTCTCCCCCCTATCCGCCTCCCTTACTCTCCCCTCCCCAACGACCGGACCAGAGCCAGAGACCTGCGCCACCGCCCCGACCCACTGCGCCGCCGCCCAGACCCACTGCGCCGCCGCCCCTACCTGCGTCGCCGCCCAGACCCACTGTGCCGCCCCTAGCTTCCCTCCACTCCTCAATCACCCTCTCGGCCTCCCTTCCTCCTCCAGATCCACCTCCCCGAGCGCGGCCGCCGCGCGTCACCGCGGCCACCGACCGCCTCGTGCTCCGTCATCGTGCCTAGGAGCTGCGCCAAGCTCCGCTACGCCGTCTTGGAGGATCCGTTTGAGCTGGAGATCCCCCGTCCCCGCCGACCTCGCGCTCTCCTCCCTCCCGGTCCACATACCCCAGCTTGTGTCGCTTCGTGCTAATGGTACCTGGTTTGATTTGCTGACTCGCTATGCTGTGTGTGCAGGTGTGCGACGCGAGGCACTCGGAGCTGATCCCGTGCCTGGACTGGGGCTTCCACCACCAGCCGGCCCGCTCCCCGCCGCATCAACTGCCTCATCCCCCTGGCCGCTGGCAACCTGGTGAGACACGACGACGATCGATGAACCCCCCCTTCATTTGTTTTTTGTTGCTGTAGATTGTTGCTCTATTCTGTACTGTTACTGTCAGTAGCTTCACTTCTGATGAGAAAGTCAATAGGCAGGTGATAATCTTGGCAGATTTGAAGTACTGTTACTGTCAGTAGCTTGTGTTAATTTTGGAGTAGTAGCTTGAGTAGCTTACTCCAGTACCATTAATGGAATAATGAAGCTGCTGATGATTGTTAAGTTGAATATTCTTAGTTGCTGTTGATGATTGTTGCTGCTGATGGAGTACTCCAGCACAATGGACTGAAGTAATTTTTTTCAACCACACTATCTTTGTTTTCTTTTGGCTCCCATGGTGTTGCATTACCTACAGCTGATGACTTCTCTTATAATGCTCTCCGCTAGAGTATAACTAAGGAGTAATGTTAGGTTATCTTGCATTTTTCTGTTAATTTTCTTGTGATTGGATGTTCCTGACTTCTTAGAATTATCTTTTTATTGTACTCCAGGATACTTAGAGTAGCATCTTGCTACATCTGGTTAGCTTAGGATAAACTGAAACATTTTCTTTTAATTAACTTTAAATCATTTTTATAATTTTAACTATAACACTTTTCTGTTAATTAAGATACATTGAAACATTTGTCTTTTAATTAACTTAAACCTATTCAGTAAAATTAAGATAAACGGAAACCTATTCAGTAAAATTAAGATACATTGTTATCGCTGCTGTTTTGGATATGTGTCTGAATTATATATCCTGTGAATCAACACAGTTCTTTGGAGGGTATGAGAAGAAGCAGAGCAGTCAGTTCTAGCAATTTCATTTGTTGTTGTGTTGTTATCTGCTTTGAGATGCTGCAGTTCATACGCACCTGCAAGAACTCTCTGGAGTAAAATCTGCTTGTTCATACCCCTTTCTCCTGAAATGTTGATTAATTTCCGTTTCGGTTGAGAATGGGGCACTCTAGGTCAAGAAAATTAGCAAAGGTCATGCCCAATTTTCTTGACCTAGAAGGTGCCCGATTCTCAACCGAAACAAAAATTAATCAGCATGAATGGCTTTTACCTGGGAGCATTGTTCAGCATTGCTTATATCTGCGCATATGGTCTATTTGTTATTACTACAACACCATGTATTTTTCTGATGATGGCAGTGTGGTGCTTGTCTGTAGTCAAATAGGAGTAAAGGATCACAGCTTTGTCTGTTATGTGTAATCACCTGTAAACTTTGACAGTTGCTAAAAATTGTAGTAACCTGGCCACTTGACCCAGGGGAGCTCCTATGGTGTGGTGTTTAAAATGATATCTGGATAGGCTGGTCAGCTGTAGTGTAATGTCATCTGCAATCTACTGTTGATGGCCTTGTGTTCCTGCTACTTTTGCTGCTTTGTTAAGTCTATTCACCTTTTTTGGTTTGTTTGCACCTTGGACTGCTAATGTGCAGTCTGTAGACCAAATGATTTGATTTTTGCCCTTTCATTTGCTAGTATCTAGTACTGCCTAGGGTACTTTGTCTGTTGTGTATGTGGCAAAGTGATTAAATACATGGTCTATGCTGCAGTTCAAGGGGTAAAAGCATCATCATGCTATATGAATGAAGTAATGTTTGTTATACACAAAATGTCCAAACTCCTTCAATGTTGATTAGCAGAGTATTAATATACAACTAAAGTAAATGATACTTGGTATTGGCCAGTCTTTGATTTCTTTTGAGAGTTTGCTGAAAGCATGGTTTCATGTTTCCTTTCATCATAAATGCTACTTTAAGTTGAGTCAGGTTTAGCAATAGTGCACTTAGTAGGATAGAAAATATATAACCTGCAATAGTGCACTTAGTAGGATAGCAATAGTGCACTTGGAACAATCTTTTGGGTAAAGGGGTGTTTATAACCTGTAATGTGAAAATATATAGGATAGAAGAATAGATACTACCCTGATCTCATCCAATAACTCTAGTAGATTTTTTTCCTATTTAGAGCGAACATGGCCGACAACGATGAGGCCGGCGGTTCGGGCAAGTCATTCTGGGAGCTGTGCTAGGAGATAGAGGAAGAACCTCACCGCTATGAGGACGCTGCGGAAGACACCGATCCCGACTACACAACCCCTAGTGGCGTCGGGGATGACACCACTGATGGTGCCGCCAGGGATGCCACCACTGATGATGGCAGCGCACGCACAGATGGCAGCCAACCAAAGAGGCAACGGAAGGACCGGTGCTCGAACATGCTCGGCACCGTCAAGGAGGAATTTACTGAAGTGTCCTCCAGTGGGCATCCAACGGCGCCCAAAGAATTAGTCAGTGGGTACGCGGGACAACTCGGGTGCATTCTCCGGAGCACCGTCTCGATCAACACCGAGAACCTAAGGCATCGTGACCGAGGGAATTTGCGCAACCTCCTCTTCACGAAGCTGCACGAATGATACAAGTTCCCCGGTGACTTCGCAAACACACGCCTCTCAGGGAATAAAGTGGAACAGTGCCGCCCTCACAAAGATGAGCACGGCCCTGGCTACTTGGAGAGCCACGGTGAAGAGAAGGATTCTAAGTGGTGATAGTTATGAGAAGATCAAGGAGACAAATCCTTCGATTAGCGAAGCTGACTACCTGGAGTTCAAGATCAAGTGCGAGAGCAATGCATCCGCGGAATCAAGTCAGTGGGGGAAAGATATGCGGGACTTGAACTTAGGACACCACACACTCGGTCCCGGCGGTTACAGAGTGGCGGAACCTATATGGGACAAGGATGACGCGGAGCGTGCCGAGCAAGGCCTACCTCCCCTCTTCGATAAATACCGTGACAAGCAGACCAGGAACTATGTCAGGGCCCGGTACAAGGTGGACCCGGTAACAAAGGAGCTTACCACGGATCCGAAGACCAAGGCGCTTGAGCTTGTTCTGGTAAGGAATACACCCCCGCGTAATTAGCTCCATATGGTTGCATTCTAATTAATGAAGCCAAATTTCTAAATGGTTCACGTTCCTTCCGCAGGAAACTGAAAGCAGTAGCGCGGGGTCTCAGAGCTCCCCGTCTGTCCCTTGGGACAGCACTTTAAATAGGGCATTGAATGTAATGAAACACAAGGATAAGTTCAGTAAGCCGTCGTCAGCTGGTCGTGTGGCCGGCAAAGGCTTGTCCACGAAATGGTCAGAATACTATAAGGCTGGGCGAAAGGAGAGAAAGACCAGCTCGGAAAGCCAGGAGCGTGAGGTTAAAGAACTCAAGGCACAAGTGGCGCGGATTCCAGAGATAGTCGAAGAGCAAGTGCGAGACCAACTGGGAGCTACGATCACCACCATTATGCCTACCTTACTTGAGGGGCTGCAGGCGTGGATTGCGGGCGGCCCCGATTCCCAGCTTCACGGGCAGCAACTCGCACAACGCGCCGGCGCCATTGGTGTCTCCGGCGGAGGCGGCATTGGTGTCTCCGGCGTCGGCGCCGGCATTGGAGCTTAATGCACCAGGGTGTGGGAAGAATACTCCGGCCGGCACCTCGACAGCAAGCGGCCCCTCTGTCACTTGCATGCTCGCCGTTGGCGGTGCCTCGACATTAGCCGAGCTCGACGCCATCATGGTAACTAAGCCTCGGCCGATGACTTCATCTCCTTGCCTTTGACTGGGCATCCCTGACGCCCTACATGTTTTCGCAGGGCGCCGCCGACGTTCCATGCACTCTCCTGCACTTCGTGGATGGCGATTTGATCGATGTCGCCAAGGCCAGAATCGTTCAACCGGGCAACCGCGTGTTCCACGGTAATCCGATGCCACCCACCGTGTATAGGGTTCAACTTGTTCGGGTGCTGCGGGGCTGCGATGACTTGTTACCTCCGTATCGACCCCCTGGGGCTGACGAAGATGATGTGATGACCCTCAGCGCCTGCATAAGCTGGTCCATGCTTTGGCTGAAGAGCCAGATTCGTTTGGGGGCGGGGGACACCTCCCCACAGACAACACCGCCAGTCGTGCCGGCGCCAAGCCATGGCAGGACCGCCGCAACGCTACCACCGTCAGCTGATCCGGACATGCATATGGCACATGATCCGGATGATGACGATGGTACATTTTCCAATGTCGATAAGTACTTCAACGAACATGGGTCCGGTGATGAATTCTTGGGGCCTCCTTCTCAAGAACCCAACCCTGCAAAAGACGATCGCGATCTAGCTGGTACCGCAGAGAAACCCAATTGCAACAGGCGTCATCTGGCGTTGAGTTCTCAGGAGACGCCTCCAGCTGCTGCCTTCACCGAGACTCAAATAGCCGAGGTGTGAAATATTATCAGCCCCAACACACTCAAGAAGGTGGTCTCTGAGCAGAACTCGATCCCATTACAGCAGAAGAAGTAGAAGGGATGAAAAAGAAAAAATAACAAGGGTGCGAGCCAGCCGGCACCGAGTACGATACGTGCTCAGGACGGGCCACCTTCACCTAAGGATATCTCGAGGAGGGTGCATGTGGCGGGTAGGCCGATGCTACCGACTAATCTGCTCAATGCTGCAACCGGTGCTATGCGGAGTCTGCATGACAGTGTTCTTTCTATGGAGAAGTGGCGTCTCTCCAAGAATGATGTGGCATACCCGATTTTTGTGGCCAAGGTGCCAGAGGGCAAGGGCTTTGTTGATAGCACCATCGGGCGTATGATCGTCCTGTGGTTTGATGACATCTTCGCTATGTTTAACCTTCATCCGCTGCACTACACCTTCATTCGGCTATTTTCACTCAGTATGGAGATGCAGATCATTAGAGACAAGACCCCGGACATCGTGATAGTCGACCCCTTCTACATGCGTGCCAAGATCTTGGGCAGCGCTGGGGACCGGCAAGTCGCGAGTTCATACCTCGAAGGCGTCATTTTGGTGAACCCAGATAAGGATAACTTCCTCGTGCCTTACTTTTCCGAGTAAGTCATCCCCTCACCGCCCCGTAACATATGATTTCTTAGATTTCGATCGTTCTTTTTTTTCTAACATTCCATGTTTTGTGCAGTGACACACATTGCACACTCATCCTCTTAAGCCCGAAATATTCCATGGCCACGTATTTCGACTCGGACCGTCAGTCGAAGAAAGACTACACAAATATCAAGAAAGTTCTTGATGATGCTCTCCCTGGCTACGCCAAATCTGGAGGCACCTTCAGGAGGCCAATTTGTAGGTACGGCAAGCACGTGTTCACCCACGTAACGGCATTCCCCGGCGTCAAGCAGCCGCCTGGCAGTCAGAAGGATGCCTACTACGCCCTCCATCACATGCGGGCGATCGTACGGGACCATAATCACCTTATGCTACCAACTAATCTCAAAGATTGGGCTGCATGCTTGTCGGCAATCCAGGACGCGGACATTAGACAAGAATTCTTTCGCATCCAGTCAGAGTTTGCGGAAATCATCTATCAAGATGTCCTTCGTACCTCGGGGCAGTTCTACCTCAAATATTAACCGTCCAACAGTGAAATAGAAACAACGCTACAAATGCAGGCTGACAACGACCGCACATTCATGACCATCACGGAAGACGGCGGCTTCATCCACGCTCCGGTCCCTGAGTCGAGTCGAAAGTATTGATGCTATGTAGTTCTGAAATATCGATTAGCTCATGTTGTAATTAAACTTTAATGAACTTGTATGTCTCTTTAGTTTGGACAGTCGTTCAACTTATATGTAATCAATGCTATTTATTAGTAGGACCATGAATCATGCTATTAATGTGTTGCTTTTCTCTTCCGATCCTTTTGTTGCATACTTATATATTGCTTATATATTATCTGTGAATTGCTACTAACATTTTGTTTGTCTAGTGCATAGAGATGCCGTCGTATGTCGTGTACAAGGGTAAGGTTCCCGGAGTCTACGACGACTGGGAGGAGTGTCGGAGATAGGTTCACCGTTTCAGCGGTAACAGTTACAAAGGGTACACCACTAGGGCGGAGGCGGAAGCTAGATACGCGCGCTATCTAGCGGGAGAGAGGAGGGAGCGGAGGAGGAACCGGATGAAGACCAGTTTCATCGCGATGATGCTCCTCGTGACCGCAACCCTCTTCTATGTGATGGTAGTTTAGATGATCGATATCGACTTTGTAATGTGACGACAAACTCGGCTAATATGATGAACTTTGCTTATGTCTCGAGACCTAAACTTGGCTAATGTTTGAACTTTGTTCGCTATTTCGAATTTGGAGACTAATATGATGAATTCTATTGTGTGATGTTTATATTCTGTGCTGTAACGTATTTTGTAACCTGTGCAAATACCAGAAAAGCAAAAAATAATAATTCCTAATATTCATAGTAGTGGCGCACCATATTGAGAATTAGTGGTGCACGAAGATAAATACCAGTGGCGCATTATCGGGCATAGTAATGGCGCACTTGGGGCATAGGTGAAGGCAAATATGGCCCCCAGTAGTGGCGCACGATATTGAGCATTAGTGGCGCACCAAGGCTAAATACCAGTGGCGCATTATGGGGCATAGTAATGGCGCACTTGGGGGCATACGTGAAGGTAAATATGGCCCCCTAGGAGGCATAGTAATGGCGCACTGTTGGACATAGTAATGGCGCACTATGTGGTGCGCCACTATTATCTGGGATACTAATGGCGCACCAGAGGTGCGCCATTACTATTTGTTACTAGTGGCGTGTTAATAGTGGGGCACCTATAGTGCGCCATTAATAGCAAAAACTGGTGCGCCACTAACAACCTTTTTTCTAGTAGTGACTCAAGTGGCTCCAAGGGCAAGACATGTGTGAGAACTTGCTACAATTGTGGGAACGTGTCTCACTTTGGGTGGATTGCCCCTACGAGAAGAGGGAAGACAATGGTGGCAAGCTTATCCACAAAGACAAGGCCATGTCCTCCCCCAACAAGGACAACTTCACCAAGAAGGTGTCACAAAAGGGGTTGGTGATGCAAGAAGAATACATTTCCGATGATGATGCAAGTGCTGAAGGAATGGTGATGGCCTCCTCGCCATTGCCACCTCTTCCCCAACCAAGGTGTCACTCTTCAACACCCCCAACGAGAACCTCATCCTCAAGTGCCTCATGGCTAAAGGCATCAACAAGGTAACCTCCAACATCAAAACTTCCATCACTACTAATCCTTCTTGTTGGATTGTGTGGCTGAACATGAGGAGGTAAAGGTGGATGAGAATGAGTTTGACAAGTTCCTGGGTAAGCTCAAAGGTGAGACCAAGAAGCACTTTGTTGCTCTCTTGGAACAACTAGGTGAGGCTAATGATATCACTGAGTCTCATGGGGAAACCATCACTAAGATGGTTGGGCATAGCCGTGACTATGCCGATGAGATAGCAGATCTTTCCAAATCTCTTTAGGAAGAGCGAGATCTTTGTTTGGCTCCCGAGGAGTCACACAACGATGATATGGATAAATTACGAAAAGATCATGATCATGCTCTTGTTCTTGCTCATGTGCTCAAATCTGAGAAGGTTGCACTTGGGGTTGGCCATGATAGACTCAAGGAAGAGTTTGAAACACTTGACAAGGCTCGAAATGCATTGAAGTGTGCTCATGCTTCTCTTAAAGAGTCTCATGGTCAACTCCAAGTGAAGCTAACCAAGGAGATAGCCATTTGCCCTCCTATTGTTTTAACTGATAATACCCACGCTACCAACCCTTTTTGTGAGCATGTGCACCTTGTGGAGGAGAATGCCAAGTTGAAAGAGCAAATTGAGAAAGGCCTTGTGACTTGCATCCAAAGTGAGAAGAACCTCAATGATCTTTTGAGCAATCAAAAGGAAGTTGTGGAAAAGGAAGGGCTTGGGTTTGTATCCAAGTTGTCGTGGTTTTGTCACGACAGATGTCCTTGAGAAAGGACTTAGTTGTGAGGCCATCGCCGCACTGTGATTGATGGAACGGGGTTGATCAGAATTGAGAGACAAGGGTTTACCTAGGTTCGGCCCCTCACGGTGGAGGGAAAAGCCTACTCCTGCCTGATTGATATTGATGATGATGATGATCTCGATTACAAGGGTGCGTCTAAGCTAGCCTAGTACTCGAGAGCTTGTAACTTAGTCCTTTTCTCCTCAGGGGTTCCCCTTTATATATAGGCGGAGGCCCTGGGCTTACAATAGAGTCTGGGTTGTATTGTGACCCGTAACTTAATATGTTTCCTACTTATATTATTCTCTAAGTAAGGAAACTCCAGGTGGCGACTTGTACTTCTGGGACACAAGCCGCCGTCTTCGAGTGCTGGGCCTCGAGCCGGCCCACTCTATGAACTGCCCCACAGGTCTTGAGATCTTGAACGTCTTGGCCCATCTTGAGTCTAGATCGTAAGTCGCCACTTGGATGACCCGACCCATCATGGCAGGTCATATCATGGGGTCATATACCCAACATTAGCCCCCAGATTGATTTGAATTTATTCATGTCAATCTTTAACATGATGAACACCTCGAGTCACCTTCCTTTCCTTGGAGCTGCTTTATAGCCGGGTTAAGAATTCCGGCTGATGATAATTCATACTTATTGTTTTTCCATGTCCTCAAATCATGACATCATCTTCCGAATCTCCAGGAGCCCTAGCATGACATCATAACGGATCTTTTGTGTATATCTGTTAATCCTAAAAATTGAGGCGTCCATTACTCAAAAAGTTACCATGACTCCTCTATTTTTCGCGTCTGCCTCTTGTCCTTCTCCTTTTCCCTTATAAATATACCCGAACGGGTCTCTTTTTCACTTTTACTGCTTTGTCCCTTGCTTCTTCTTCCTCGCACCCCGTCTGCTTCGCAAGACAGAGTTCCGCCGCCGCGCGACCTTGAGTGCTCCGCCGTCGTCAACTGCTTCCTCGATACTGTGTGTGTCACCGTCGATGCCATCCAAGACCACCTTGAAGCTTCCGCCGCATCCAGGTACACACCATTCCTTCTTAGATCTAATAGCAAACCCTCATCTGTTCATCTAGTTCTTCAGTGTTCTTCAACACCTGTAGTTTATACCGCCATTGCTTATCGTTTTAGATCTAGTTCCAAGTACCTTTGTTGTAGAAAATACTCCACAACTAGCTGTAGCGCCATTTTTTAATCTAAGAACTTCAGATCTTCATTGGCAACCACGACTATATCGAACAATACTTCCACTATAAGAGTTAGGCATAGTAAATGTTTTCTTTTCAAGCTATTTTGTAGATCTGTAACAACATATGCCTTCAGTAGAAACTCGTTTGTTCAACACTTAGCTAAAATTTAGAATCTTCAATTTAGGGTAAGCTGCCTTATATCTCGCTTGCTCATCTTTACGCAGCATGACTCGCCGATAGAGGAAGTTAATAGTTATTCCTCCATTAGGCACATATGTAATTTGGACGGGTCATGTGCGTGTTGATTCACCCCTTGTTCGTAACTATTTACTGAACCACCTTTTTGTCGTATACACCACCGGTGACTTGTCGTTCATAAATGACTCGCCGTTCATATTTGTCCGCAGTTTTTCAACCCTTTGGCGACTCATCATGTCGAAAACTACGACCTCCAACTGGGCAAAATCTCGAGTGACCAAACTGGTACTTGGTAATATTGTGACTCAAGGTCTACCGGCTCAGAATGTTATTGATTGGTGTGTGCCAGAAGGGGAAAACCCACCCCAGCCTGGTCAAGGAGAGGTCATGGTCTTTGTGGATCATGTCCAGAGGGGTTTTACGCCACCCGGCTCAAAATTCCTTAGAGATTTCCTTCACTTTTTCAACCTTCGTCCTCAACACATTGGTACCAACTCAATGTCCAATTTATGCTAGCCTCAAGTTTTCTGCGAGGTCTGTCTCCAGATAGAGCCAACTGTTGCTCTTTTTAGACAGTTCTTCTATGTCAATCATCAAAAAGAATGTGCGGGCGACCCCAGTGTCGAATTTGGTGGCATATCGCTCCAGAGATGGAAGGATTGTCCCATTCCAGAGGTAAAACTAGCGAGTCATCCAAAGGGATGGACCTCAACATGGTTCTATTGCAAGAACACTACCCCTGCCAATGAGAACCCCTTGCCGGGTTACAGACTAGATCGTCTCAATGCAACCTATGTCTATTCCGGTTGGGGCACTGATGAAGAACGCCAAAATATTGCCCCACTTTACATCAAGATAAGGGCTTTGAAAGCAAATGGCCTCACCAGAATTGACTTAGTCTGGAGCTGGATTAGCTGGCGGATTCAACTGTTAAGTCGCTGGACCGCCTTGATGTACAATTATACTGGCGAGTTAAACAACGTTCAAAACATCAGTGAAGTTGGCATGACTGAAACTAAAATTAACAAAGATGTGAAGTAGCTACTGAACGAGCCTCTGGAAAAATGTAGCCAAACTGGACTTTCTCCTTTTTGTCTGAAGAACCCCGCACCTCCAGTAAGTGTCTTTGCATTATTCTCATTTGTTTTCTGTTTTGACTCGCTCATCATAATACTGATTTCCGTCTTATCACAATTTGTAGGTGACTGATGTTTTTTGGAGGAGGAAAGAAGCACACAAGCCGAAGCTTTCCCCAAAGTGAAGAAGAAATAAGCCGGTTGTTGCAAGTGAGCCGGCAGCCAGAGATGAGTCATCGGCGGCTGATGATGAGCAGAGGTAGAACTTGACTCCATCGGCCGTCTCTTTTATTGAACTTGCTGACGCCTCTTGTTCTCGGGATAACACCGAGGGGACTCGAGCTAGCGACGTTGAGGTAATTTCAATCTCATCTAGGATGAAACATTTATTCCCACAGAAAATAAGATGAGCTATCCGAAAAGTAAAATTTTCTCACCCTGACACTCATTTGGATCCAAAATTTCTTTTGAAGAAAGCATAGCATGATGGTACCTCAAGACGCCAAACCCGGAGCGGCTCTAGAGAGCTGGTTGCCAGCTTTTCTAATATACCAACCACTCGCAAGCGATGCACAAAGGTGCCTCATAGTCCAACCTTATCTCTTCCTCAAGCCAGCCTTTTTAGGCAGCCTCTTAACCCTTCTGACTCAAATTACCAGGAGTCACCACCATCTTCTGGAGGTTCAACCGGTACTCAACTTTCGCCCTTCACCATCAACCAAGGATAAGTGCTTTAAATGAATCAAGTTTCACTTATGATTATTTCCTAATATATTCGAATATGCTCTTTGTGATTGCAGTGCTAAATCCAAGAAGAGGAAAATGGACGAGTTAGCTCAGGCTCCAGAAATTCCTAAGTCAGAGGATCTTGTTTTGACAACCCCTAAGGTTGAAACAGAGGCGCCCGAAGTACGTGTTGATCAAAGTGTTGAATTGCCACAATAGCAAAAGCCGCCACAGCAGCAAGAGCCACCAGTTAAAAAAAACATGGAGACATTTCAAATGGATAGTCAAGTCAGCTTTGATAGTGTGACTGACAATATTGACCTGCCAAGACCGGCTCGTGCCTCTAGCCCAGTAAAGGCGGCTGAAGATATCACTCCATCCTCCACCATGGTCAATGATGAGGTCAACATCATTGGAGAGGTTCGTGCTTCTCCAAAAGCTTCAAATATGCTGGCCAAAATCTTGGACAAGGATGAATCGGCAGCACCTAAAAAAGGGAAAACAAACCTAGAGCTGCCTAACCTTGAAGGCCTCAGCGCAGATGAGCTTCATTAGGGTTATCTAACCCGCTTGACTACAAGTCGGGATATGGAGGCAAGCATGGTCGACATGCTGAAGAGGAAATATGAGGTATGAAAACAACTCACCTTTCCCATACTGTATATATGTATATGCATAGCCCCCAAGTCTTGGACATAGGCAATCATAAGTATGTGTAAGACTTGTGCGTAGTATCTTGAATCTTTGAACAGTAGCCCCCAAGGGCCGGGTTATCATGCATATGATAAGCCAGTTTTTCAAATATGGATCTTTAGTGAACAGAAAGAAACATCATGTAGCCCCCAAGGGCCGGCTCATCTTGATGAGATGAGTCGGGTCTTCTAATTTATCCTTTGAAGAAAAAATGACATGCATTAGCCCCCAAGTGCCAGGTAGGTTGTTTGAAGCTACTTAGGACTTGTAAGAAATAGGTGAAATTTGCCTTCTATAACCCCCAAGTGCAGAGTCATGTAACTTTGTCGGCTTAGGACTCTTAAATCATAGAAGAACTTGGCGGTTTATTACAGGATATGATCAATGATGTTGAATCCAGAGCTGCCGGTTGCAAGAGTAGATTAAAACCGAAAAGAAGCTTCGGGAGAAAGCTGAGTCATCCGTTGCTGCTTTGAAGAAATTAGTGATGATTGTGTCAGACAACTTGAGCTCTTTGAAGGCTGCCCATGAAGAGGAAAAGGCAGCATTGTTAAAACATGCCGAAGAGGCAGAAAATCAGCTCAAGCCTGTCACTTAGGAGCTAGATGGCTTAAAATGTCATATCTCCCAAATGACACAAGCTATATTTGGTAAGTGACTCCTTGAATATGTATGTAACAACTCACCTGATGATTCATATGTATGAACAACTCGCCTGACAGCTTATGTGTTGAAAATTTTACAGGAAGCAGAAGTCACAATCTCCAGCAGGATAACTTGGTGAAATTAAAAGCCATGTACTCCTTCCTTAAGAAGTTATATGCAGGAAGCTTGTTTACTATCATGGCTGTGACGGGTGGAAGAGACCTGCCATGATTTATAAGAGACGTGTTGAAGCTGCTCTCAACCATCCCAAAGCAAATAGAAGGATTGAAGAAATGAGCCGCCCGAGCAGGTGCATTGACGTCTTTGAGCCGGGCCAAAGCTTACTGTTCAGAGATGGATCCCATAGAGATGTGCACCCATCACCTATCATGCATGATGACGCTATCTTCCAAGAGTTTACAACTATCGATTGGAATCTGGACAACCTTCAGATCAAAGACGTAGAAGAGTCGGTGCGGGATAACCCGGAGTCGTCAACTACCGAAGGTCGCCAGGAGGTTAACCCGGTGCCGGGGAATTACCCGCGGCTAAACTCGGCTCCTGACGTTAAGTCATTTCTGGGCTTAAGTCGCCCTGATGTTAAGTCATTTCTGGACTTAAAGTAGCCCTATTAAGTCATGTCTGGAGTCGTAACCCGGCATCATAACCCGACAGTTGTAACCTAGCGGTTGTAACCCGGAAGTTCTAACCCAACATCTATATGGAGTCCTAGAGATGAGCCCTGAAGATGTGCCACCTGGAGATAAGAAGCCCATGCGTTAAGAAGCCTACGGTGAGAAGCCCGGGGTTAAGAAGCTCGCGATAACAAGCCAGAAGTAGGCTAAGTCCTAATCCTACTAGGTATCAACATGTAAGCCGCCCCTTCAACTTATATAAGGAGGGGCAGGGCACCCCAGGGACAAGTCAAAATAGACAGGTCTTAGACAGACAAGTCTCGAGACAGACATTTTAGTAGGTTTCGAGATAGATTTTTTAAGGGCTCTCAAAATAGAGGCAGCAAAATAGCGCCCATGTAATCGAGACCATGATGATCAATATAAATCAAGCAGGATGTAGGCTTTTACCTCCACCATGAGGGGCCGAACCTGGGTAAAATCCTGTGTTTCTCTATTCTGATCAACCCCATTCAACCTACTACCTAGTTGTGATGGCCTCATGACTAAGTCCTCACACTAGGACATCTGCTGTGACAAAACCACGACACCCGGGGCAGGTCAAGCCGGAGAGTACAGAAGCCGGCTTGCAGGAGTAGTGACTCCAAAAAACTTTGATGATTTATTTGAGCCCTGTTGTGGCTGTTGTAGTATGATAGTACAAAATCCGGCGCCTGTAGTGCCTTCGTGCACTTTTGATACTTTGATAATATGATGACTGGTGTGGTGCTTCTCTTGACCCACCAGGTATTTTTTGAAATATCCACTTTTTAAAGTGTAGCTAGGCATATTTGTATGAGCCGCCAATTTCTGATCCATATATTGATAGATTCAAAAGGGATAAATCAGCATAACCCGGTATGTTATTGACCCGGCGACTCATGATCATAACTTTAAATTCTATGATCAAAATAAGCCGGTGTATGAGTGACCCGGTGGCTCATGGCAAACTAATGATAAAAGGATATAGTACTACAAAATAGATAGTTTTGTAAAACAAATAAAGTAAATAAACAAGGCTCGACGAAAAGACCGGCTTTCGAGGCTTGAGTCATGCTTCAATGAAGCTGGCTTGATAGCCTATGGTTTGTCCTAGCTTTCTGTAGGCTGGCTCTCACATGACTTAAGCCGACGTTTTAACCTTGACATGTTCAGGGTCATAACAGATTGACTGTCAAGAGTACGCAGGGTCATCTTGGCGGATGAGCATCAAGCAAACAGGCAGGTTTAACCATGTGATGTAATGGATGTTAATAGCTAAACTCGATGAGTTGGGAGCCCCCAAGTGACCTGTGATCAAGGAATAACGACTCATACACAATATATTGGATGAAACGATAGAGGCCCTGAGTTTTAGGGATGTCGGATTTATTATCATTGATCATAATAGATATATATATATAGAGGTATGTACAAAAGTTGGAGCCAATGGCCCTAAGTGTAGTAAGGACGGAGATGAGCGATGTTCCAAGGCCTGTTGGTCTCCTCCTCAGATATACATGACTTCTTGTCCTCACGTATGTCAATCTGATAATATGACCCATTATTGAGGTTTTTACTGATGACAAAGGGCCCTTCCCAAGGAGGTGAAAGCTTATGAATAACAGTTTGATCTTGAATCAAACGGAGCACTAAGTCGCCCTCCTAGAAAGTACGACTATGAACTCTACGGCTGTGATAGCAACATAGGTCTTGTTGATAGATTGCTGATCGTGATGGTGCAAAGTCATGTTACTCCTCTAGAGGATCGAGGGTGTCATGTCAAGCCATTTCATTGTCTGCTTCAACATAAGCCACCACTCTAGGGGAATCATGACGAATATCGCTTGGGAGTACTCCTTCAGCACCATAAACCACGCAGAAAGGCATATAACCAGTTGATCTATTGGGAGTGGTCTGTATGCTCCAGACGACAGAAGGAAGTTCCTCAACCCAACAACCCGGAGTACGCTCAAGAGGAACCATAAGTCTAGGCTTGATACCTCATAAAATCTCCTGGTTAGCACGTTCTGCTTGTCCATTTGATTGGCGGTGCACTGCAGAGGCCACGTGAAGCCGGATGTGTTCTTGCTAGCAAAAAAATTTCATGGATCCATTGGACAAGTTAGTCCAATTATTAGTGATGATGTTGTGTGGATAACTAAAACAAAAGATCAACTTCTTCATGAACTGGACTGTTGTTTCTGCATCGCAATTACTGATAGGCCCTGCTTCAACCCACTTGGTGAATTTATCAACAGCCACGAGAATATGAGTTTTCTTGTCTTTGGACCATTTGAACGGACCAACCATATCAAGCCCCCATTTTGCAAAAGGCCGAGTGATGGGAATCATATGAAGTTCTTGAGCCGGCACATGAGCTTGACGTGCAAACTTCTAACATCCATCACATCGACACACAATATCCTCAACATCTCCATGAGCCGTGAGCAAACAAAAACCATGTTGAAACACCTTCACAACCAAAGATCTTGAGCCGGCATGATGGCCATAGTTGTCGGAGTGGATCTCATTGAGGATCTCGTGGCCCTCATCAGGGGAAACACAACATTGAAAAACACTAGTAATGCTTTGTCTGTGCAACTCGCCATGGACAATAGTCATTGATTTGGAACGACGAACGATCTAACGAGCGATGAGTTCATCCTCAGGGAGCTCTCCTCGAGTCAGATAATTCAGATAAGGGACCGTCGAGTCAGGAGTAGCATGAAGAGCCGCCATCAATTGTGCCACCGGGTCAAGTATAGCCAGATCTTCCTCGGATGGTAGTTTGGCAAAAGGACTGTGAAGTACATCAAGGAAACCATTGGGAGTTACCGGCTTACGCTAAGAACCGAGTCGTGACAATGCATCAGCCGCCTTGTTAACCCGCCTCGTAATGTGATCCACTTGATAACCCTTGAAGTGACATGCAATGTTAGTCACCGCCTGCCGATAAGCCTCTATAAGGGGGTCCTTAAAGTCCCACTTTCCAGAAACTTGTTGAGCAACCAGGTCAGAGTCGCCAAGACATCTAACTCAGCTAAGGTTCATCTCCTTAGCCATACGAACACCATGGAGGAGCGCCTCATACTCAACTGCATTGTTAGTACAGGGGAACATGATCCTCAGAACATAACAAAATTTATCACCTTGTGGAGAGGATAAGATAACTCCAGCCCCGACCCCTCCAACTATCTGGAACCATCAAAATGAATTATCCAATAAGTTTTATCTAACCTTTCTTTGGGAACTTGAAGTTCAGTCCAAATGATGCGGCGCAAGCTCAATTGCCCATTTAGCAATCCGCCCAGTGGCTTCCCTGTTCTGGATGATGTCTCCAATGGAGCAGAGCTAACCACAGTTATAGGGTGCTCCAAAAAATAGTGCTTCAGTTTGCGACTTGCCAGGAAGACTCCCAGCTTCTCCTAGTGTGGATATCTCTATTTTTACTCCGTTAAAACTTTGCTGATATAGTAGACTGGCCATTGAGCAGGATATTCTTTCCTAGTCTCCTTGCGCTCTATGACAACTGCAACACTTACCACTTTATTATTGGCCATAATGTACAGGAGCATAGGCTCTTTATCGATAGGGGCGGCCAACACAGGTGGCTCAGCCAACTATTTCTTGAGGGCTTCGAAGGCTTTATCCGCAGCATCACTCTAGACAAAATTGTCAGTCTTTTTCAGCATCTGATAAAGAGGGATTGCCTTCTCACCAAGGCGGATGATGAATCGGCTCAAGGCGGCTATATGACCCGCCGTATGTTGAACATCGTTGATGCAAGCTGGCTTAGTGAGGGAGGTTACTACCTTGATTTTCTCTGGATTAGCTTCAATTTCTCGTTCAGACACCAGAAAATCCAACAATTTACCTGCTGGAACTCCAAAGAAACACTTGGTCGGGTTAAGCATCATCTCGTACCGCTGAAGATTGCCAAAGGTCTCCTTAAGGTCAACCAGCAAAGTCTCCTTCTTCTGAGACTTGACGATGATATCGTAAACATAAGCATGAACATTGCGCCCATTCTTCTTGTGGAAACAAGCCTGCACTATGCGCTGATAAGTTGCCCCTGCACTCTTAAGCCCGAAAGGCATCGAGACATAGCAGAAAGCCCAAAAAGGTGTGATGAAGGCCGTCTTCTCCTGGTCCTCAATAGCCATCTTAATCTGATGATAGCCGAAGTAAGCATCCAGGAAACATAAACTCTTGCACCCCACCATAGAATCAATGATTTGGTCAATATGGGGGAGGGCAAATGGGTCTTTAGGACAAGCCTTGTTAAGATCTGTGTAAACAACACACATTCGCCAAGTACCATTCTTCGTGAGAACATGCACATGATTGGCCAGCCACTCAGGATGAAATACTTGCACGATGAACCCGGCAGCTAGGAGCCAAGCTACTTCTTCTCCAATAGCCTTGCGTCTCTCCTTGTTAAAACGATAGAGGTATTGCCGGACTGGTTTCATCTTAGGGTCAACATTGAGGTGGTGCTTAGCGAATTCTCTTGGTATGCCAGGCATGTCATAAGGATTCCATCCAAAGACGTCCTGATTCTCATGGATGAATTCCATGAGCGTGCTTTTCTATTTGGGATCCATGCCAGTCCCAATAGTGAACTGCTGAGGTGTGTCGCCCGGGGTGAAGTCAACCTGTTTTGTGTCTTTGGCTGCCTGGAACTTGAGGGGTGGGTCAAATTCTATGGTGTGCTAATTCAGAGATGTCATATTAGCCGGGTCAACATTGTATTTATAGAATTTCAACTCCTCCGTTGCGTGGGCCGACTTAGCATAAGCCATGTCCCCTTCTTCACACTCGTGAGCAATCTTTCTGTCCCCATTGACTGTGGCAGTACCCTTTGGCCCAGGCATCTTGAGATTTGAGACAAACATAACAGGGCCGAGCCATGAAACAAGCATAAGCCGGCCATCCAAACAAGCCATGATAAGGACTCTTAATCTTGACCACCTCAAACGTCAGAAACTCTGTTTTGTAATCCATCGCCGGACACAACCTCCAGCTTGATCGGCCCAATGGGGTATGCAGATTTCCTAGGAACAATCCCATGGAAAATAGTGGAGGGGAAGACGAGAGCCGCTTCTCTGACAAGTTCATATGTCTAAAGGTGTCATTGTCGGATTTAGGGCTCTGCAGACCCAAGAAGGTTCAAACTCTGGGGCATGTGCGAGGATCTCAACCTCTCAAGTCTCAAGCTTGCCGCCCCATAGCCTAGCCTCATCGGGTGCATGCTCGAGCGGGGAAGAAGATGAACACGGCAGTTTACCCAGGTTCGGGCCACCTTGCAGTGTAAAACCCTACTCCTGCTTTGTGGTGGATTGGCCTCACGAGGGGCTGAGGTTGAACAAGTACAGGGGATGAACAACCTCACGAGGGCTATGGTGGTGAGGGTGGAAAGGATCTAATCTCGGATCCCTCTCTATGGTGGTTGCTAGCCTATACTTATAGTGGGATCGGTCCTCTTCCCTCAAAACTTAGGCGGGAAGGGATCCCACAGTGGCCAATTTGAAACGGGATAAGAAGTACATCTAATCCTAATGAAAGGTGGTCTTTAACTGCAAAGCTTCTGGTCATGACGCAGCGGTGGGCTCGGTGATGACATCCGTCCTGCCGAGCTCGTGGTCTTGGTCTTGTAGCACCGGAATGGAGACCTTTCGGGGATTCCTCGGGAACCCGCGCTCGTCTCTGCTCCCTTAGCACCGAAAGGGAAACTACCTCCTCTGCACCCGCTAGCGCCCGCCTGGCCATGGTCATCATGGATCACATCACCGCGGCCTCGTGAGGCTGGGTACCTTCATAGAAATCTCTGCTCCTCGGGAGGCCTCTTGGGGAGGCTGCCTCTCTGGAGGTCTTGGCATCGTTCTCCTCGCGAGGCCGGGGCCCTTGCGAGGGTCTTGTCTGGGAGGCCCCGCAGTTGGGCCGTACAAGGCTGTCGAGGGAGCCACGCTGTGGGCCGCAGGCAGGCAGGTCTGGGTACCCCCGTTCCTAGAACGCCGATAGTAGCCCCCAGGCCCAAGGCGCACCCGAGCTGGCATCGAGGTGAAGCCAAGTGGCAGGGTCGAAGTGCCGTGGGCCCTAACTGCTTGCGGGCCAGGGTTGATGCATGGCGCTTGACAGGACGTGGACGCCTCCACTTCCCCACGTCGCCTCGGGAACTGGCCTGGCTGACAAGGGACTGGCGCACGCCCGCATGGCCATCATTGCGTGAACGCAGAGGGATGCCGGTTGGTTTCCTACCTCCTATAAGAGGGCGGGGGGAGCCCCCAACCCATCGTCATCTTCTTGCTCCTCATTCTTCCTTCTTGCTACAGCTTCCTTGGCACCGGTGAGGAGGTTCTCCGCCGCCTAGAAGGGGAAAGCCCCCAGGAAGGGCTAGGCTTGCTGCCTCCCAAGAGGGGGTGCGGCCATCCCTGGACGCCGGCAGCGGTCTCCCAGGGGCGTGGGCGCACACCCACGGGCGTCCGCATTGCCTCCGGCGGTCGCGGAAAGGATCCCTCCCACGGGGGCAGCTGCGGGAGCTGTAGCGGCCGCGGTCGAGGTGGAGGGCTCGCGGTGGCCGCCCGACCGCCGCGCCCGCGATCCCATACGGCCGACATGGCCCGGGAGTTCGTGGTGTGGGTGGAGAGGCCGAAGGGCCTCTAGATCCACCTCCCACGCTTCTTCATGGAGGAGCTGCCGGCCGAGGGCCCGGTGGCCCGTGGCTGCAAGACGACAGGTGCTTCATCAAAGCCTCGTGGGTGGAGGTCGAGGTCACCCGCCTCAGGCAATGTGTTCCTGAAACGCGGGTGGCAGACCTTCGCCCGCGCCCGCGGCCTGCAGGGGAGGCGTACCCTCAACTTCAAGTACGATGGAGTGGCAATGCTTTTCATCAAGGTCTTCGGGGAAGACGGCTGACTCTTGGGGTGCTGTCCGGAAGGCGACGACAGCGACAATGACCACCTCTCCGACGGCGGTCGCCGTGGCAGTGGTGCCCTCCGCGGTGAACTTTCCCAATGCGATGGTCGCGACACCTGCAGCAGTGGCGGCGCCTCCCTCGGGGAAAGCACGAGCGACGATGACTTCGACGAGCCACCGCGCCGCCATGCCTGGACCAAAGAGGAGGGTGAGGCGCCACACCACCGGGCCCCCATCAAGTGGAGGAGGACTCTAACTGATTGCGGGCAGCGCCAGAGCCAGGCCATGGGAATAGCGGCCCTCCGGAGGCCGCTCCTTTTGTTTGTTTTTGTTTCCTACACCAAGAACCATGAAGGGCCCCGTGGGGCGTGTAATGAACTGCGGTGCTTGCGCCTTTATTTTATCGTTTCTTGCGCCTATCCTAGTACCCGTGTAGCTATAAATTGAAAGGTTCCTATCCGATGTGATTAGGATAACTTAGCTTGATGTGCTTGTGACCCTTGGCAGGTCCTTCCATCGCGGGGGTGCGCCCCTCTGGAGCCTTAACTCCGGGTACACCCCAGGGGTCCCGGGGAGGCCCGCCTCCTCCTGGACCGGACCACTCCAGGGCCTGGAGGGGCCTACACCTCGCGAGGTCCCTGGGGGACTCAAGAGGTTTCGGGGCCTCCGGAGATGCCTCCGCCAGGTGTCCGACCTCCCGAACGTGCAGTCATCACTTATCGTGAGGTTCCTCTAGGAACGAGCCAAGCCATGGCTGCTTTTTCTCCAGCAATCCTTTCTTGGTGCCCATCCTGTGCCCGAGCCCCTGAGCGAGGGTCGATCGTCATTGGTATGCCAGGTCGCGATGCCCGGCAAGGCCATGAGGTGGACAGGAACCACATATCCCTGTTGGCTCGCTCAGGAGCGTCGCGTGAGGATCCGGATGCCAAGGCCTTGGCGAGGTGTGCGTGCAGGCGGGTCGGCAGCCGTTGTGACAATGTTGTCGGGTTTACCCTAAGTGCAACACCGTGCCCAGCCCCCGCTCGCGGGATGCGAGGGAGGGAGTAATGGGCCATTGTTACCTCCCCCGAAAATAAGGTTGGAAAGGAAAAAACGCCGAAAGAATAAAAAGTCCTAACCCCCATTCAAATAAAGACGTGGAAATTTCAAACTTCTATTCAAGAAATAGCAAATTTTGGTTTACAAGAGAAAGCAAAGAACAGCCGCATCCGACACCTATGCTAGTCTTCCCACCAGCACAGAGCATGGGCCTCTGTCAGATTCTAGGTTCCGGCAACCCTTGAGGTTCAAACTCTGGGGTGCGCATGAAGAGCACTCTCTTCTTAGCTCGCTTGCACAACGATCTCACGGCCTAGCTCGACGAACCCAAAGAACACGAGACGCAAGGGTTTATACTGGTTCGGGCCACCGTTGTGGTGTAATACCCTACTCCAGTGTGGTGTGGTGGATTGTCTCATAGGCTGAGGATGAACAAGTACAAGGTATGAACAACCTCCTGAGGAGAGGTGTTCTTGAGCTCGGTGAGCTGGTGAGTGTGTGGGTGGTCTGAATGATCCGTCCTCCGATCCCCTCTCTATGGTGATGGCTAGTCCTATTTATAGAGGCCTGGGTCCTCTTCCCAAATATTAGGTGGGAAGGGATCCCACAACGGCCAAGTTTGAAGGGGGACAACTAGTACAAGCTATCCTGAAAAAAGGTGGTCTTCGCCTGCCAAAGGCTCTGGTGGTGACGCTGCTGTGGGCTCCGCGGTGACCTCCGTCCTGCCGTCCTGCTGGTCTTGGTCTCATTGCACCGATATGGAAACCTTTGCCTGATGCCTCGGGACTCCTCGCCTGTGCCTGCCTCTTTAGCACCAAAGAAGAAACTGGTACACTGCGCCCGCTGGCGCCCACCTGGCCTTGGTCGTCATGGCTCACGTCACGTGAACCTCGCGAGGTGCCCCTTGCATAGATATCTCCGCTCCTCGGGAGCCAGCCTAGCGAGGCTGCCCTGTCGGATTATGGGTTCTGACAAACCCTTAACGTTCGAACACTGGAGTGCGCATGAAGATCTCTCTCTCTCTCTAGCTCGCTCTCACAACGATCTCAAGGCCTAGCTCGTCGAACCCAAGGAACAAGAGACACGAGAGTTTATACTGGTTCGGGCCACCGTTGTGGTGTAATACCCTACTCAAGTGTGGTGTGGTGGATTGCCTCATAGTCTGAGCATGAACACGTACAAGGGATGAACAGCCTCCTGAGGAGAGGTGTTCTAGAGCTCGATGAGCTGGTGAGGTGGCCTTGGTGGAATGGATCCGATCCAAGATGAGATGATCCCCCTCCCACGGTGGTCGCTAGTCCAATTTATAGAGGCCCGGATCCTCTCCCCAAATGTTAGGTAGGAAGGGATCCCACAATGACCAATTTTGAAGGGAGACAACTAGTACAAGCTATCCTGACAAAAGGTGGTCTTCGCCTGCCAAAGGTTCTGGTGGTGACGCCGCTGTGGGCTCCGTGGTGACATCCGTCCTGCCGTCCTGCTGGTCTTGGTCTTGTTGCACCGATATGGAAACCTTTGC